>JAAGKR010002782.1:29045-86233 GCA_011419295.1 Clarias macrocephalus
ATATATACATACAGTACAGACCAAAAGTTTGGACACACCTTCTCATTCAAAGAGGTTGAATTTGTATTATGGCAAGAAAAAAGCAGCTAAGTGAAGAAAAACAAGTGGCCATCATTACTTTAAGAAATGAAGGTCAGTCAGTCTGAAAAAAGCAGCTAAGTGAAGAAAAACTTGGGGAAACTTTGAAAGTGTCCCCAAGTGCACCAAGCGTCACCTCTGCTGCGGAGGATAAGTTCATCCCAGTCACCAGCCTCAGAAATCGCAGGTTAACAGCAGCTCAGATCAGAGAGCAGGTCAATGCCACACAGAGTTCTAGCAGCAGACACGTCTCTAGAACAACTGTTAAGAGGAGACTGTGTGAATCAGGCCTTCATGGTAGAATATCTGCTAGGAAACCACTGCTAAGGACAGGCAACAAGCAGAAGAGACTTGTTTGGGCTAAAGAACACAATAAAGAACACAATAAAGAAAACTTTTTGAATGAGAAGGTGTGTCCAAACTTTTGGTCTGTACTGTATATGTTTATAATTCCAATAAAAAATGTTCTCCCTAATTTAGTAATATGCAATTCCTCCTCATCACTAGGGGGCTCCCACATTAAGGCTACTAGTCGGTCATGGAGGGCCGAACACGATCATGTGTTTCCTCCAGTGTGCCCATGACTGGCTGTAGAGCCGCGATTGATGCGAGAGCTCCCAGTGCCTCCCATCCCACCCCCTCGGCCAATCAGCTCTCTCTAGGCCCCAGCATCACCCGGGAATCAACCCAGTCCTACCTGGAACGCTACTCGGCCACTGGGCGAGGACACACACGTTACAGCCCGCTGGTCCACCAGGTCTAACGCCTGCAAGGTGCAGGCGCCGAATATAAACCTCAACCTGGCGCAGAGACACAGAGATACAAATATACAGAGACAGGAAGCACACTGATTCGCATGACTGCAGGGAATTTAAAAAAAAAGCTTGAAAAAACAAAAACATTATTAGTGAGAGATTATTATAAGTTTATTATCCTGATCATCACTTGATGACTAAACGTCGTAGGGAGCTTAAGCTTAATGTTTTTCTCCTTCTATGCAAAACAGATGTAGAGAGATAATTGTTTTGAAAGGGTCACACTGTACATCCGAAGAGCAATTAAACGATACAAGCCTAAAACCTCAGGGCTTATATTTTTAAACAGCATCAAGCTCCGAGCAAACAGGAAGCTTCTCGGAGCTGATTTCCATTCTGGTGGTTTGCTGTCAAAGGCAGTTAGTGAAAGCAAAAAGGCCTTCAACTTGTGACGTGTGCCCACAAAGTTTCAGCAAACACCGCGAGTAATAAGCACACCAACAATAATGAATTATGTTTGAAGCCAAATGAGGATGCAGGCTCGGATATTAATGCGGTCGCGTTTTCTTTCCATTAGAGGTAACGACTGCAATCCGGTCGGTCCGAGCTGAGCTATAAATGACAAGAGGACTTTCACTGAAAAAGATAGCACTCTCACACCACAAGTATCTTCCCATTCATGCACCTTCTGTCTCTCGACGACGTGAAAGCAGCTAGCGGTAATGGTGACGTCTATTCAGCTTAATGCTTCCTTTAGAACTGCAGGATGTCTGCTAATATGGCTTTTTGGGTGCTTTTATTTAGAAAATAACATTTGAAAGCAGGCCATGTGTGCTGGGAAAATACACAGTCATAAAAATGCCTCGTTTTTTTTTTTTTTTTTATCTTGATACTGGAACAAGATAAGACATGTTGCAGTTCAAGTACAGTGGATTTGGTGGAATTAGGGTGTTTGGGATCATGAAAATGGGCATAATTACACTGTTTATTTGGAAACGCATTACATCACAAGATAAACAGACTGGAAGATTGCAATGTGAATAGATACTCACGCTATTAGGAGCTCATCAGGGACTAGAAGGAAAGGGGGGGAAAATTTTCAATTTTCAAATTTCAAAGTTTTCAATATTCTAAAATTGAACAGCTTATTTTGATGACCATTCGTTAACCATTCCACTTTAATAGGAACACCTGCCGTTTTTATGCAATTAGCCATCTCGTAGCTGCACAATGCAATAAATCATCCAGCTACAGGTGAAGAGCTTCAAATCAGGTTCAAATCAAACATAAAAATCTGTGTCATCTCTGCGACATGATTGTTGCATCTCCTGAGATTTTCCACACACATTACAGTGTCTAAAGTTTGACAGAAGGGTGTGAATAACAAAAAACATTGTGCTAGAAACCATTCTGTGGCTGAAAATGTCTTGTTGGTTAAAAAGGAGATCATATGTGCATAGAACATTCTCAGACCATCGAAGACCCACAATTCACATAAAAGACATTAAGGACACTGAGAAAGCTCGTGACCTGCATCTGCAGAAGTTTTAATGAACTGCTGACACATAATTGGCTGATTAGATAGTTGTATAAAAGAGCAGGTGTTCTTTTTACAGTGGATGGCAGATGTCTATCTAAAGCATGTATACATTAAATACAGTGGACATAAAATGATACACAGACCTGAATTTTTTTTCTTTGCAGGTTTATTTACCCTGTATACTGCTTTCTACAGGTTTTCAGTAGGATTTAGATCTGGGCCAATGCAAAATGCTGCTTATCTTCATCAGTTTAACAGAATCTTAATAAACAAACAGATTTGAATATATAGGTATCCATTACTGACCAGTGTTGGGAGACGTTACTTTTTAAAGTAACTAATTACATTACAAAATTACTGTCATTAAAAAGTAATCAGTTACATTACTGCATTGTTTTCTGATAAAAGTAACTAGTTCAAGTACTTTTCCATTGCAGAAAATGAAAACTCCTTTGTGCTTCCTCATGCATATTGTTTCAGTCAAGACCTTTATAATTATTCTACCATCATCACTCAGCGAAGTTTGGCCCATAATCTGTTAACTACTAATACCCCTATTTCACCTACGCGGTTTACGCTTAAGCACGATTCATCATGATTCACCGCGAGTTCTGGTGCTGTCATTACGTTTCCATCTTTCCGCATGCCGGTCCTTTCAGAACTTCGTGGAACGTCGGGCGGTCACTTGTTGCGGCTCACGGTAAACCACACCGCTTCTCACCGCGAGTCAAACCGCATAGGTGAGATGGGGCAGTACAGCAGGAATAACAGAGGGGAGCGGGTTATCAGGGGAGGGTCTTGTAGGACGACTTTCACACACGGACACTAACGGAGTCACTGCTGTACTTTGTAACTTGTTACACCCAACAATGTTACTGACCATAGTAACAATACCTGCTGAAGAAAAGCGGTGCAATAGCATGATGCAGCCGCCACCATGCTTCTCTGTGGGTATGGTGGTCTCTCTGGGTGATCTGGTTTCCTGTTTTCATACCAAATGCAAAATGTTGATTTATTATTTTTTTTTATTGGGTGAGAAAGTGCTTGGCCACCCTAGCTCACAGCCCAGACATGTGATGCGCACAAGAGAACGCTGTCTAAATCTAAATAGTGTTCAATACCCAGATAGCTAGATATTCCTGCAGCTTTTCTTTTGTCTTTTTGGATTTTTCCCCTAATTTTCTCCCTAATTTGTCCAATTTCTCCCCGTCACTAGGGGGCTCCCACGAAGACTATCACGTGTTTCCTCCGAACGACGTGACGCCAACCCACCGCATCTTTTCGAACCACTCACTCACGAACCGTTGGGGGCGGAGTAATACACTCGGAGGACAGCGCTATCCGCTCCTTCTGCTTACGTGAGCTCACGGATGCCCCTGATTGGTTGTAGAGCCGTGATTAATGTGGGAGCACTAAGTACCTCTCATCCCTCCCCTCCGAGAGAGCTCGGCCAATCAGCTCTCACTAGGCCTTCGGCTGTGAGAGGTAACAGCATCACGCGGGGATCGAACTCGCGATCTCCGGATGATAGGGTGAGCGCTTTACCATTGCGCCACTCGGAGGCCTCCTGCAGCTTTTGTAACGCAAGTTAACGCCAGTAATTTTACCACTTGTGGTGCCCCATTTTCTCCACTTGTTGGTAACACCTTTATGGTGTTCGGTGGTTTTGTAAACTTCAGCAGGACAGCGAGTTTCTTGCTAATAATAGATGCTTTGTAAAGCTCTATGCAGAGGCTCTACCACAAAAATCTCCTAAGTGTGGGAACATTTCACTCTTAACTCGAGCGGAACAGCTGCTAGAATCAGAGGAAAAGCGGGGGCGTGGCCACTTTAAAGGACGCGAGTCTCATGTTAGTGGGATTGTGGATGTGTTTTTATTTCCAGTTCTCCTCAATGAACCTTCACACACGTGCTATAGCTGGCTCTTTAGCTATACACGTGCATTCCTTCTCTCACACTGTTGCACTCTCCACTTTTTTTTTTTAACTTACACAAATACACACGCGCACACACACACAAGTTAGCCATGTTCTCCGCAAATATATGTCCTTTTCCCCACTTCCCTCACTCTCAAGCCCTTCATCACAGACTTAATCTCAGTTCTCTCAACATTTTAACTTAACTCACATTATTACTATCCGCCATCTTTCTGCTTTAATTAATAGATAGTTTTTATTCTGCTAATTTGCTTTTCCTTGGTTTTAGATTTTTGTTCCATTAGGAAAGTTCATTAAGACAGGTATTTTTTTTTTTAACGACGTACTCTTTATTATCTCCCTGGTTAGTTGCCATGGGCACAAAACAACCTCAAGTTAATTTAAAAGCTGATGGCTAAACAAGAGCTATCGAGTAAATGCGGCGTTTGTAATCCAATTGATCGTTTCAATAATGGATGGATTAATCGATTATCAAAATAGTCCTTAATTGCAGCCCTAAAGCACAATCACATGCTCGTTATAAAAAGATGAAGAGCTTGTGCAACCAGGTTAATATTAGTTCTTCCAGTTGAATATTGAATGTTGCTGATGGATGCATCACATTAAAGATCTGACATCTCGGTTTCTTTTTTTATTACATCACAAAAAAAAAAGTGTTGTTGTAACAGGTGTGTGTCGATTTTAATATAGTATTTAATAATAACAACTACCATGTTCACTTTGTGTGACATTTGAACTTATTTTTATTTTATTATTTAATAACAAAATGTTATAAAATGACACAAAAGTAAAACACAAGCTTGTACGTTAATAACGTATTATAAAACTATATAAATAACCACAGAATCAGGTGAACTGTCAGGGGAGGCTTTAACGCATCGGAATACAGGATCGGCCGACAGCGGGCAAAAACTGACGTCGCATTAAATAACAAACGGCCTCAAAAGGCAGGAAGCCTTGGGGCGTTCTGCGATGTTTCTGTGCATGCTGTCCGTCTCTCTCCGAGTGTCCTGTCACATGCTCGTCTCGGTACACGTGCTCCGTTGTAACCCGTGTTCCCTGCAGCTACATGATTATTTGGTTTTCTGCTCGAAAATTGCATCATGGTCTATTTGACTGCTGTGATTACATGCTGTAGACCATATGAGGCCATAACCAAGACAACCTTCGGCTGTTGATCTTTACACTAAATGTGTATGTGGGAGGGTTTGTGTTTCATTCTCTTTCGTTCACTCTCTCACAGATTTTTTTCCTTTTTTTGGCTTGTTTGAGGCAAAAAAGACTTGCTTCTTTGGGGCAAGGACATCATCTTCATCGCAACTTTTCGCAGACCACGTTTCCCCCCTGGACCACAGATCAGCTGATTCAGGTTCATATCTCTTCTGTATACGCGAGACAAAACATGCTTCTTTAATCGTTTGATCCGTAGTTCAGGATCGTTGTCGAGGCTTCGTTCCCTTAGGAGGAATGCGTACGCCGCGTTCTTCGGTAGGTGCACTGGTGGTAGGTTCGTATGCACATCACAACATCCTGAACTTCAGTGAAACCTGATGTAGGAGGTTTAGCAGCTCACAATATTTGACACCCAGCTGAGGAAGCAGATTGCTTTCTCACACGTTCAGGAGAAAAAAAAGGTAACAAATCATTCTGCTTCATGACTTGTCTTTGGATTGGTGCTCTTAAATGAATATTTTACTGTTGTGTGTGGAGTGATCTTAAGGTATATACCTTTCACACACTGTAGATGTAACTGGAAAGCACAAATTAATACAATCTTTCAGAGATGGCGGGGGGCCATCATTTTAGTTACGTATCATTATTGGCCACACATCCTTTTTGAATTTTTTTTTTATATATATATATATATATGTTTGAGGTGGTAAAATGTTGCAATTTAAACTATTCACATGTTGGCAGGCAGCAAAGCGTCCTGTGTGATAGGAGCAAATTATCTATCTAAGGTTTTTTTTTTTAGAATTGTACTAAAACCTGTAAAAAAATATTTAATAACGAATTGGGATATTTATAACATCATGATACAAGGTGGTATAAAATTTTTTCCAAACTAACGCCAACAGATGACAGCACAAGGTTGCACACACAGTCACATGGAACATCGATCTTCATAAGTCAGTGTGCCAAAAGACACCATCCTGTGTACATCGGGAGCTGTGCAGCTGGTGCTAGTCTGACCACGTCCATTTCCACGTCTGCTATTTCATCATGGACAGATAGAGTGAACCTGAAATTCTGAGTGAAACTGGGCAAATCTGCCACAGAGACATTTGACATCATTCGGCAAGTTGGCGCGATGCTACAATGAGTTGTTCGAGGTGTTTTGAGTGACACATGCTTCAAGAGTGGAAGAACATTAGTGGATGACGACAAAAGATCAGGAAGACCTTCAACATGTTCAACCCTTGAAAATGTCAAAACCATTCGTCAACTTGTGCATGATGATTGTCGGAGGACAATACACAACACTCAGTCCAGGTGATCCTCACGCGTAATGTAAACATGCGCCGTGTTGTTGCCAACTTCGTCACCAGGCTGCTGATCGAGAATTAGAAGGAACATTGCGTCAAAGTCTACCAAGAACTCCGTCGGCGTGCCGTGGATGACGCGTCCTTCATGTCAAGGGTCATTACCTGCGACAAAACCATTATATCAACGACTGAAAAAGGCGAGGCATGTCCGCAGCTCGACCACTGTGCATTGAGAATCCGACCCCAGGGGCCAGATTTTACTGCCAGGTTTTAAGGGATCTGAAGGAGGACATACTTAAAGTATCATATTTAAAGTATCGCACAGCACCTAGGTTTCACAATGACATCATATCAGGTGGTTCCTGGTGATTCCCATCAACCTAAAACCTTTATTGATTAACATCTTCAACATCATTTCTGAGACAAGACTTTTAACAACTAAAAGTTTCCTATAATATTACCCATGATTCTGTTTAACTGTGCTGATAGTTTTGTCAGTGGGATTCATCAAGAGCGATGCAGCGGTGCTTTGGCCTGTCCCAAACGGATCAGTTTCCAAATGGTCAACTTGTCATCACGCTCTTTAACTAGCCTCTGACGCACATCCACTTGAGCGCGTCATTCCTACACTGCATTTTAGAGTTCAACTAAAATGGTTTGGTTCGTCTGGTACTTCTACACCGGATTTCTCATTGGTATGATTGCAATCATAGGGTTGTGCCGGAGTTAAATTTTGCCTATGTGACCAATACAGTATCTAACAAATCAAAAGAGAGCAAACCTCAGTGATGTAATCTCATTGTGGCATACGAGTTGGGGAAACTGTACGAAACTTCCCAAAGAGCACCGAGATCAGCGACGTTTTCTGTTTCAGAACAGTTTGACGTTATTTGCTTTATTTTTGAGAGCCATCAAAAGCACCTGAACCAAGAACATAAAAAATACCAGCTTCTGATTGGCTGGGAGTTCAGAGCTTGCACTGTGTGGTGTTTTTTTTTTTTTTTAAACTACAGCACTCTTGTATTCTTTTCTTTTCTTGTATTCTGAAGATTTTTTTTCTGATTAGAAACATGTTGATTACATTACAAATTGCAGTATTTAAGTCCTAATGTAGAGGTATTGTGAGGCAACCATGGCAACAAGAAAAGGCTAAACTGCAGTATAGTCTGTATTTGTTCTCCACTTTCATTTAGTGCAAAAACAAAGTAAAATGTGACACTGATCAAACAGATTTGTGGAGACGCAGAAGAAAGGTCTTCTTTCTTTACAGCCTATCGTGAGTTGGCTTTATGTCCGCCCACAGACACCAACAGACTTGGCAGTCCGATGACTTGTGCCAGCTCCTGGAGTCACGAGTTTGATCTCCATGTCTCCACCTTGTGGCACTTTTAGAAATGACATTACAGCCCTTAAGAAACTGTCTACTTAAGAGAAGAAAGGTGCTGCAGAAGAATAAACATCAAACCTTCAATGCAAAACAATTATATCTTAAGAAGGGGAATATTCTTGAACCTTGTTCAAAACTACCTCTTATTTCTTAAAATAAGTTTACAATGAGCAAATGGTCACTAAAACTATAGTGGATTAGAAAGTGGATTCTAAGTGGATTAGAAATAAGCTTAATATATCATATTTGTGGTTTGTTTTATCTTACTATAGAAAAACTGAACTAGATTAAAGGTATTTTTACTTGCAAATCAATCAGATCTGAAAATTCAACTGTAGTCATGGAATATGGCTTTATACACCAGTGCTGACAAATACTTGAATCTGATTGGCTAGAAAGTCTTGACTAATTTCCTGTACGATTTCCTATATTGCTTTGTGGTGCAATTCAATCTGCATTACCGAGTTCCTGATTCAATTTAATTCTGAATTGGAATGAAGAAAAAGAGTCCTTCATTATTATTATTACTAAACCATAAAGAATGTTTATTAAAGAAAAATTAATAAACATGCATTTCTGTCTGCAGAAAAACAAAGAAATTATAAGTTACTATAAATAGAGGTATACTATTCTAAAAAAAATTTAAAAAAGAAAATGTACTACAGGTCCACAATATCTTAAAATTTGTTGGTTAATTATTTGATTTATTAATTAGTTGATTCATTAATTCAATTCAAGTTAAATTAAAATTGTCAATAACTTGGAGTCTTTAAAAAATTATCAACTGCAGCACAACGAGAGATCATTATGCAAAAATCAAGCTCAACGTCGGCTAAAATAGACGGTTTCTACAATGAAAAAGTCAGTCAGAGCCATTTTATTTATTATTTTATATATTATATCTATTTTAATTCTATGGTTGCATAGATCACGACCTTGGGAGTTCAAACAAGGAATAATAACCGTAATTAATAATAATCGTTCATAATTACAGGAACGCTGACATTGTACATTCCTACGCTCCATGCATTGCAAGGCATCATGTCCTGATGTACCGTTATACCTCTAGTAAGATTTAATATGGGGAAGATTATTTAAAAATATATATTTCTGTAAGATTTATGTCAAATTTCTTTTTATAGTCCTTTTAATAATGTAAAATTTTAAAATAAAAAAATTATGTAAATATAGTAGGAAAAAATGGAAATATGTATAAGTCATAATGAACAGATTGTCCCTGATGAGCAAGACAGGGGTGATGGTGGCAAGGGGAAAACGTCCTGAGATGACAATAGGAAGAAACCTTGGGAGGAACCAGACTCAACAGGGAACACATCCTCATTGGTGTGACACTTTCCTGTTTCTCTGTAAAAACAGCAGCTGTGTTTTTTCTTCATCTTATCAATGTTACGGTTAAAGAAAGGATGAGAAGGAAGCACTACACGTGATTAGATTTCATGTTGTGGAAAAGTCCACTAACGACAAACAGATAAACAGTTAAGTTGTTGTTGGTCTATCGGCGGTGGAGCATCCTATCCGCACAACGATTTGGCACAGGTTTTACGCCGGATGCCCTTCCTGACGCAACCCTCCTACATTTTTCGGGGCTTGGGACCACCGGTGGCTGGGGTTTGGGCATTCGGTGGGAATCGAGCCCAGGCCTTCCGCATGATAAACAGTTTGAAGCGTTGTTTTTTAAAAAGATTAAAACTTGTCACTATTGATTCATTTTATTATATTCATCACTTTTGGATGCTAATATTAACTCTACTTTACATCACAGCCCTTCTCGCTGATTAGTTTCCAACACCAGCAGGCTAGTGATGGGTCGTTCATGAACGATTCGTTCTTTTTGAAGTGCAATAGATTCAAAAGAACGAACGACTCGGACTAGAAGATATGATGGTGAGCTGTTCATTCTGTTAATGATATGTCCTTAGCTTAATTGTAATATTTTAATTACTGGAACTAGAGCCAAAATCTGTGTATGTAGACGTGTTGGGGGGTCCGTTTATTGAAAATGTATCATTTTATTTTATTTCACCGAGTCACTAAAATGAGCCAAACTTTTATTATTAGTACTTAGGAGTGCATACAAGAGCAGACGCAGTGACGTGACACTGAGTGAAGTAAAAGCATCTTTGGATCATGTCAGTACTTACTCTGGGATTTCTCTGTGTATGCCTTCTGAATGTCTTTCAGTAGCTGTTGTGCCACAGCAGGCAGACATGAAGCCATGTCCTGCTCAGAGACAGACATATAGACAGAGATAGACACTATTACATTAATTACTAAATTATGAACTAGAAATCAAGGCAGGAAGTGTTATTACAGTTAAATAACAAACAGTTACTCACTCAGTTATCTTCCACACTGTCCAGGAGTACAGATATACTATAAATGTTTTCGGACGATATCTAGTACACTAGGTGTAGGGTACGAGCTGTTACCATGGTGATCTGAGCCGAGTGTTCCTATGGAGACATCAGGGAGGAGTTTGGGATTGAACCTAACTAGCACAAGGCTAAATAAACACACGAAGAAGTGGTTAGCCGTAAACAGTAGCGGTATTTAACTGAAACACAGTTCAACGTAAACTACGTACAAATATCTCTTATTTGTTCCGGAGTAAATAACACATAAAGTGCTAAAACATAACACAATATATACATTCGTTTTAAAAGACTCGAGTGTTTTCCCGCGTCACGAAACAAACATACATGGAGGAAGGAAGCGGAAATAAGGCGAGAGGAAGAATTGTGGGGTTTGTAGTCCAATCGGTTTCATATTTCTTTATCAGCTGTTGTACATGTCCGACTCAGGGGAAACGTAGTATTAGTGGCGATTGCGAAGCGAACCACTACTATTATTATCTCACAGGCTTTTTTTTTTTTTTTTTTTGTACAAAGGTTTGTCGTAGACCCATGAATGAGGTGTCAAATCAAGCGGCTTATTCTGCAACGGGGTGCTATGACTTTTCTAAGTCCCATAGACTTAACATTGAGACCAAATTGGACGGATTTTTGTAGAAAGGTCAAAATTACCACATTTGAAGAGGTTTCCAACCTGTGTCAGAACACAAGGGTATAAGTTTTACCCCCGGGGCACAAGAGGTTCCCAAATTTGCCCCATTGACAGATAATGGGGGGAAAAATACCATAGACTTAACATTGAGACCAACTTTGACGGATTGAGGCCAGAGTGAGAATTTGGTAGAAATCTCAAATTTACCACATTTGAAGAGGCTTCCATGCTGTGTCGGAACATACCCCGCAAGAGGGTAAAGGAACATACCCCGCAAGAGGGTAAAGGAACATACCCCGCAAGAGGGTAGAGGAACATACCCCGCAGGAGGGTAGAGGAACATACCCCGCAGGAGGGTAGAGGAACATACCCCGCAGGAGGGTAGAGGAACATACCCCGCAAGAGGGTAAAGGAACATACCCCGCAGGAGGGTAAAGGAACATACTCCGCAGGAGGGTAAAGGAACATACCCCTCAAGAGGGTAGAGGAACATACCCCGCAGGAGGGTAAAGGAACATACCCCGCAGGAGGGTAGAGGAACATACCCCGCAAGAGGGTAAAGGATTTACCCAGCTTTGAAACTGAACCTAACTGTGGATTTCATTGTCATAGAGATATGGGGGGCCTGACTTTTGCCAAGGCAAGCACCACTCGCATTTTCTTCAGAAAATTGACCTCTCTAGTGTATGTTAACTTTATCTTTCTGCTTACAGTAAGTAATGACTTTTCAAGAAAAAGTGTTTTCAGGTTGTAAGTGTGTGTGTGTGTTGTGTGTGTGTGTGTGTGTGTGTGTGTGTCAAGTAGAAAGTGAGCTGGTGTTCAAAAACTAAGAGTTTGAACTGGGAGTCTCCTTGAACAATTGACCGAGACCAAAACTGTGAGTATATCTTTGCAAATTTCTACATAAACAAACAAAATTACATTTTGCAGTCATAGGGGAATTATGCTCTGTAGCAGAACATTGGTTTCAGTGGCACTAAAGTGAAATAGATACAGAATACACACATGGGTAAAAATATTGTAGAAATAGTTAAAAGGTTAAAGCTATAAATAAGCTGATCAGCTTTAATGTAGTTATTGATATTATTTCAGGTTGAAGCCCATGTGCATGTCTGCCTGTCTTTCTGTATGACTGAATTCTCTGTCTTTCAGGAGTTGCCAGGGCGAATCCTTTGCATCTATCTAAGCCTATCCTGTCCTCTCCACCCTCTTCTCTCACACCAACTAACCTCATGTCTTCTCTCACTGCATCCATATATCTCCTCTTTGGGCTTCCTCTAGACCTTCTGCCTGACAGTTCCAACCTCAGCATCGTTTTACCGCTATATTCATAATCTCTCCTCTGAACATGTCCAAACCACCTCAATCTGGCCTCTCTGCCTTTGTCTCCAAAACATGTAACATGGGTTGTCTCTCTGAGGGACTTATTCTTGATCCTATCCATCCTTGTCACTCCCAAAGAGAACCTCAACATCTTGAGCTCTGGTACCTCCAGCTCTGCTTCTTTTATTTTCTTCAGTGCCACTGTCGCTAATCCATAGAGCATTGCTGGTCTCAGCACTGTGCTAAACATCGTTCCTTTCATTGTTGCTGATACTCTTTTATCACACGTTTGTGCAAATGTTCTTAATGTGTGTTCCTTCTTCAGTGTGTTCTGAATGTGTGTTCCTTCAACATTTCTGATCTTCCTGAAAGCAACAACCCCAAATACTGATGAAAATCTAAGAGAACATTATTAGGTGGCTGTTATCAAATGTAATTAGCAGTTCCCTAAGTTGAAAAAAAAAATGCTCTATTGTGTTTAAAACATATCCCTAGTTTACTCAGCAATATCTGATAGAAATATTGTCAAAAAGTCTGAGTCTGATTATTATTTCAAGTGAGAGAAGATCTGTAGTTCAGGAGCTGGATATTGTTATGTTCTGCATATTGATTGATTTATTGATTGATTTTTAATTCTACTGCAATATTGTAAAGTATGGAAACTGTACAGCATTGGAGGAAGATAAAAAAAATAAACATACATAAAGATAAACAATGAAGAAATAAGTAACAATGGTGGAGGAAACAGATACACAATAAAGGTGTGGAAAAATGCCAATATAAAACTTAAAAGAATTTAAAAGTCCACAATCACACCTCATGTAGTGATTTCTTGTGAACAGGTTGTACATGTTATTCTGTAACTCTAAGACTTTTTCTGTTTAATTGTCACACATACTGTACACCATGTCCATGCGATTAAAAGGACTCAGGAGCCATATTGTAGTTCAGTGCAAAGTATTTCAGCTCTAGCCTGACATTACCAAGCCTTTGTTTTGGCTATTTTGATTTTTCCTGCATTTTTTTACACCGAGTATCGGTTTTGTCCTTGACATCCTGGCTGTACCTCGCCTCTTGCATGTTTTTGACCTTGATTCTGCCTACTGTTTTGAATGATCTGTTATTAAATAAACCAACACTGGTCTGCACTTGCATTTTGTCAGGAATAACCCCCAGAGGGTGCCATGCGCCCAGAGACTCCTTTTTGTGTCCTGTTGTATTTTCTGTTTGTTGAACTCCATTTCCCAGAATGCACCTTGGTCAGGTGATAGGAGCGCTCACCTGAACCGAGGTAGCTCATTATTTTTTGCATAAATGTTCCAGTGTTCAGTTAATCGGGGTCTTGCATCTGTTCAGTTAAGTGAATCGGGTTTTCTATCATGCTTATTTCCTTAACCCCTGTTCTCTCTCGTCCTGGTTTATCCTGTTCTGTTTAGTTAACTGACTTATGTTCAGTGATCTGGTTGAAATGCTCTTTGAATGGCAGTTCTTGTTTTCTCCTGTTCCGGGTTTTTTTGGTTTGTTCTTGTCCTGTTCAGTTCCTGTTAGGTGTTTGATCTGCTCCTGTCCTGTCCAGTCCCGCTCCGGTCCTGTCCAGCTCCAGTTATTGTGAATTTTCTGTGTTTTCTGTTTAGCTCCTGGTTGGTTACGTTCCTATCTTGGTGAAAGTATTGTTCTGTTCTGTTTTGGGAAGACTGGTTATCTTGTTGTTCTGTTTCTATTTTTGTTATTAAAGACTTTAAAACGCCATCCCCTCTGCCAATATGCCTCACCTTCAGCCCACACACAGCACCCGTGACAGAATTTAAGACCGAAACAATGGCATAGCGGAGAGGCTTCCCCTGGAAAAAAAAATTTTTTGGGGGGGGATGGCTGTGACCAATGACGCTTTGCTTGCCATCCAGTGGAACAACTTGGAGCGAGTGGAGCGACTGCCTATGGCGCGCCGCGGACAGAAATTGGAGAGGGTGAGCGAACGATACAGCCGAGCTAGAAAGGGTCGCGGCAGCCTATAAGACGCGTAACCCCAAGGACACAGAATGACGAACTAGGGGTGAGGAAGAACCCCAGTCTGTGTGTCATCAGATGGGTGGAAAGCAAGGAGCATCAACGGCGGAGGCTAGTACTCCAATAGCTGGCGGGTGAGCTCAAAAAGAAATGTGCTGGTCCCGAGGAGACAATTCCACATTTGGAAGATCAGAAAAAGAAAAGAAGGGAATATGAGAAAGAAAAGTATGCCACTACTTTGCAATTTCGAATTAAGAAAATAGAGGCCAGCAAGGAAAAATATAATCAAGATTGTTTGTTCAGAAACAAGAAGAGAGTACATGATCAAAAGGTACAATGCTGATTCTCACTTCAAGACAAAGAAGAATGCTCTTTTGCAGAAGAAATTGAAGGACTACGCAGTCAGGAGGTACCAAGCAGATGATGTATGTAATGATATGTAAGAGAATAAATTACATCAAAGATGTTCAAGTTGCAGCATCTTGCTTAAGCAGGAAATACGTTCATGTTTATGACGACGCCTGCTCAGATACTTGTGTCGTTCTGGAAGAGAACGTTATCTCCAATCATGTATTTCAATGCAAGACTGTTCTGCGTGGATACTTGGTTTGCAAAAGACCAAAATTATTTTTTCTTTGCGCAGTTTGTGACTGAAACACACTTGGATAAAAACAGTACAGTATGTCTATCCAGTTGCGAAAGGGCAAACCCATTACAAAAGGTGAACGTAGAATCTCCCATTCACGATGGACGTAGATGATCTCAAGGTTGAGAGAGGTCTCATAGCCGTGATGCAACAAGGTTCATGCAACCCTTGAGAAGCACTCCATTTTTTTGGGAGAAAGCATTGAGAGACCTACAGGCCATGATCAGGTAGTTAGGAATTCCTACTTTTTTTTGCACATTTAGTGCAGCTGAAATACGATGGCCTGAAGTGATTGTGGTAATCAAGGCTCAACAAGGTGAACAGGTTGTCTTTTCAGAGCTTGACTGGATGAAAATCAATCAAAATGTGAAATCCTACGAAGTAACCCTGTCACCGTCATGCGGATGTTTGAGAAACGAGTGGATGCATTAATGACTCGCCTGCTTTTGTCACCTGCTCAACCCATTGGTAAAGTCAAGGATTACTTTGATTGAGTCAAGTTTCAAGCCAGAGGAAGCCCACATATCCATTCAGTGGTTTGGGTTAAGGAATTTGAAAGTGATTCTGATGGGGATGTGTGTGAATTTGTGGACCGTTGCATAACTTCATAGCGTTTCCCGAGCTTCATGAAATCGTCACTGAAGTTCAACTTCACTGCAGGAAACACTCAAAAAAGGAAATTTTTGTGTAGATTTGGGTTCCCAAAACTGCCCGTGCCTAAAACAATAACTCGACAACTACCACGAAGAAGAGAAAGAAGAAAATGACCAGGAAAACATAGACGAAACAAACCAGCTAGACAGAACGAAGTCAAGATGGGAAGCTGCTCGAAGAGCAATGAACAATGCAAGGCTGAAACTTAAGCCATTATGGGATTTGCTGAATGATCCCCCAGCCTCCTTTAATAATTTGTCAGACTTGCTGAACGATTGTAATTTGTCCATGGATGATTACATTAAGTACACTAATGACCTGTCATTAGCATGATCCAAAGGAGGCTTGGGTGGATGGATACAATGCTGAATGACGGATGATGATGCCTTAAAAGATGAGTACTGCGATACCAATGAGGTAAAATACAGTAAACAAGTGACAGTAAAAGATTTATAATGCAGATTCTGTTTCACAGTGATTCTCTGAAATGGTGGATCACAAATATCTTTTTCTAGACCATTGTGTTTCACTAGTTCAGTCTTAAAAAATCACAGCAATTCACATCACAACATTTAAGACATCTATTTTATCTCCTTCACCTCAGGATATCCAGCATACTGGAGGGGAAGGGGAAGAAAACGGCACATGAGACTCGAGGGAAAAAACTGGAAAAGAAAAAAACGGGACAGGAAAAAGAGGGAAAGATATTGAGACCATGTGACTCATATTTCGCCAAAATACGGAAAGGACAAGCTCCGAATACAAACTGAATGTCTTTATATTTTAGGCCAAGCTGAAAGTTAAACTCTCCATGCCTGTTAAACTTTAATCCGTGTATTATCTTCCCACATGCTTCGTCCTTTATTTTTTTAGCGGTTGGCAGCCAGCTTTTAGGTGCATTGCTGCCATCTGCTGGACTAAATCGGCAACGTTGAGAAATCAAGTTTTGCGAGATCTCGCAAACTTTTCGAACAACAAAAAAGCTATTTTCCTAGCTTAATTTTTTTTACTCATATCATGTTAGCCTATTTGATTAAATTTTTTGCCTCACTTTTTTTTTTTGCGACCCATGTCCCTTTAGGAGCTCAGTAACATGCAACCAGTTACACTGTTTTTTTGTTTGTTTGTTTTTCCCATCTGCTTGACTGTTGTCTCCCTGTTGGCTTGTTTACCGGAAGACTGCTGTTCTTAGCTTTTAGCTTAAGTGAGAGTTTTTCTGTGTATTACATTAATACTGCTGTCACTTTTATACTTATTGTTTAGATCTATTATAAATAGCACAAATTATTGTGCTATTTTTATTTTATGTGTCTTTATTCAATGTAAAGCTGCTTTGTGAAAGGCACTATGTAAATAATTTAGAATTGCATTTGAATTGAATTATAAATTGTTTTGGTTCATGACATAATTAGTTTGAATTTCAAAGTATATCTATATTTCATATACGAGATAATTAAAATGCGTATAAAAGCTCTAAATACCAATTTTCAACCATGTTATGAGGACTATTGTTTGTAAGGTAATATTTTGACGGATTCTAGCACAGAGCGATGGTAGCTGCGAGAATTTCGTAGAAAGATAAAAATTTACCACATTTGAAGAGGCTTGCAAATTGTGTCAGAACATAGCCTGCACAAGGGTATTAGTTTTACCCCGGGACCACAACAGACCCATGAAAGAGGTGTCATATCGTTCGGCTTATTCGGGAATGGGGGGGCTTGACAGGACTTTTCTAAGGGACAAGTGGTAAATTAACATACAATGATAACTTCCATTGGAATTTTGAAACTGAATTTAACTGTGGATCCCACTTCGTAGAGACACAGGGGAGGGCTCATTTAACTCAGGCAACCATTTTTTACATTTATCATGATGCTCATGAGCCACGCCCCTAGCAACATCATGAGCATGCTGTTCTCATGATGCTAACTATATTAGCATGATGGTAACAATATTAGCATGTTGCTAGCATGATGCTAACAATATTAGCATGTCGCTATCATTATGCTAACTACAGTATATTAGCATTTCTTTAATAACATGATTAGTGTGTTGCTAGCATAATGCTTAACTGATTAGCATGTTGATAGCATTATGCTAACTATATTAAAATGTTGTTAGCAACATCATTAATTCAATTCAATTTTATTTGAATAGCGCTTGTAACAATTGTCATTGTTGCAATGCAGCTTTACACAATCAAAAGAATTATTTAAGTTTGCATGGAATGTGAATGGGTATGAAATGTAATGTAAATGGTCAGATAGTCCCTGATGAGCAAGCTGAGGGCGACAGTGGCAAGGAAATTCTCTCTGAAATGGCAATAGGAATAAATCCGGTCTCAACAGGGAACCCATCCTCATTTGGGTGAAAAGAAAGCAGGAATTGATCTGCATTCATACTGTGTGTTAGGTGGCAGGAAGTTCAGTATAACAGTTGATGTTAATTGATGTTAAATATGGAGTCCAGGTAGTTATTGGAGGCTCAGGTAGACTTGTAAGAAGTTCCAGTACTGAACTATCGAGCGACTGCAGCCAAGTCAAGTCCTCTGAGAAACAGCTGAGGCCAGAACCATCTTCATGGTAGATTGAAACCGTCCCCAGACACCGGACACATCCCAAAGAGACACATGGGGCCGATGGGACGAGATCTCCAACCAGAAGCAGTATCATTAGAATGACGTTAACATGATGCTAGAGTGCTTAGCATGTTGCTAGCATGACTCCAATAACATAAAATAGTAACTTCCATAGTAATTTTGAAACGGAAACCTATCTGTGGATACGATTTTCGTAGAGACACGGGGCAATGATTTAGAGCACGCTAGCAACACAAACCCATGAAGGGTTATCTTCACAACAGTATATCATAGAGACATGGGGATTGGTTTATATCATTCATAGTCCACAGAAGCCTTTGATTTCTTCATTAGCAGGTGCCAAGCCACTCCCTAGCAACAAAATAGAGAACCCTAGCGACCATTTTGCAAGACATTTATCTATGCATCAGAACACTGAATAGACGAATAGACACGTTGGTTTCTTTTTTGACTCTTGCCAGCAATACTGACATTGGATTCATGCTAATCATGCTAACAAAATGCTAATAATCTTAACATCATTCAAATATTGTTAGTATCATGTTAGCATCGTGCTAGCAGTATGCTAATAACGTTTAACATCATGCTAACAAAATGCTAATGATGTTGCTGGCAACATGCTAACACAGGATTATTGTGAATCTGTCAAGCCATACCCTAGGCCCAAGTTTTGCCACAGCAAGCACCACTCACATTTTCATCAGAAAATGTACCTCTCTATGTGTTATATTTATTATTATTTATTTGTCTTTTTTAATTTACAAAAATTTGGCAAGTAAATAGTCCTGTACCATTTGACGTAGCCCCATGAATGGGGTGTCAATTTGTGCGGCTTATTCAGGAATGGGATGCTATCACTTTTTTAAGGGTTTGGCAGTAATTTGCCCAGACGGGGCAATTAAGTGCCACAAAAAATCCCATAGACTTAACATTGAGAAAAAATTTGACAGATTCTGGCACAGAGCAAGAAATTTGTAGAAATATAAAATTTAACACATTTGAACACATTTGAAGAGGCTTGCAATCTGTGTTGGAACATACCCCACACGAGGGAATATGTTTAACCCCCGGGGCAAAACATTTTACTGACGCCTAGCTTATTAGCATGGTGCTAGCATTATGCTAACTATATTAGCATGTTAGAATGTTGCTAACATGATGCTAGAGTGCTTAGCATGTTTTTAGCATGACCCCAATGTTTTGCCACAGCAAGCACCACTCACATTTTCTTCTAATGTATTTCTCTTTAGTTATTATTGTTGTTGTTGTTATTTAAGTCAGCAATACTTAGAAGCTAATAAAACAATAGCACTTGATAATAGAATAGAACATGATATAACATAACCTAATGTAATACACTATAATATAAACCACATAATATGATATAAAATAATACAATATAACAACATTATATACTGTAATGTCATATTCATTCATTCATCTTCAAGGTCATCCTTTACATGGTCGCAGGAAGTCTGGAGGTGGGGTATGCCCTGGACAGGGTGCCAATCCATCACATGGCACATGCACACACCACACACTCACATACTACAGGCAATTTGGGAATAACAGTTAGCCTAATCTCCATGTCTTTGTACTGTGGGAGGAGACCGGTGTACCCAGAAGAAACCCACCAAACACAGGAAGAACATGCAAACTCCATGAGAATAGACCCTGAGGTGGGAATCGAACCCGGACCCTGGAGGTGTTTTCAATAATAAAATAATTGTCCCTGCGATGGATTGGCACCCGCGACCCTGAATACAGGATAAAGCGGCATAGGCGATGAGTGTGAGTGAGTAAGATGTGTGCTGAAATCATAGTGTCATACAGTCAGTTGGGTAAGGGCGCCATCTAGTGGACCTCATGAAACTATTAAGAACAGAAAACTGGGAGAAAGTTATTACAAGTTATTAACATTCATTACAAGCAAACCAAATGTTTTAAACGTGTAGACATAAAAGTGGAATAAGAGAAATCAGTAGGCGTTGTTTTGCTTTTATTTTTTGTTAATAAACGTCACTGAACCACTCTGCAGCGCAAATGAAATCAAACACATGCCTTTTTCTTCTTCAACTGAAGCATTTATTGAAAAAAAAATATATATATATATATACTTTTGTACCAAAAATAGAAAAGGTTTAGGTGCGAACCATTCTGAAACATTCTTGTTATTTTTAAATATATATACTTTAAATTTAAAAAGAAAGAGGAGAAAAGATAGACGTGTTTTAAAAACACCTTCAAAATGAAGGTGTTCGTAGTCTAATTCCAATACAAACTTTTTTTCATATTTAAATGAATTTAAATTAAAAAAAATGCAAACATCAAACGTTTCATAACTTTATACAAGATTAGAAAACATAAATAATAAAACAAAAAGATATATTCTGCTTTCATCCATCATCTCCAGGAAAACAAAGTGTTAATAAAAATGTAGTTGCAAAGGTTTAAGAACGTTTTTCTGCATGTCCGTTGTTCAAATGAACTTACATTTACAACTAAAACAGCGACATCACCTAACGCGCGTGCAGTCCCAGTGCGGAGGCGGTGACGTCAGGGCGGGTGTGCGCGAGCCTGCGCGCGGGGCAGTAGTGGCGGGTGTGCGCGCTGTCCCCGGTGGCTCCGCAGGTCGGACACGCGTAACTCCTCAGCACGGGACACAGCACGCGGCCGTTGCGCGCCTTAAGCCGGTGGCTGGTGTAGATCTCGGCGCTCTCTCCGTTCTGCCTGCAGAAGCCGCACACGGTTTTCTGGCCCGAGTCCTCCTGCAGGCTTCCCACGGAACGGCTACTGATGCTGGAGCTGCCCGGGGTAGTCTCACAGCGCCACGAGCGCGGCGCCTCGAGCTCCGCCCACGCGCCTCGTGAGGGAGACTGCTGGATCTCACCTGCGCGTGCCAGCCGGGCCACCATGGCTCTGAGACCCAGGTAGTCATGCCACATGATGAAGTCCTGAGGAGGAGGAGGAGGAGGATGAGAAGGGGTGCGTCGTCCCGTGAAGTCCTGCTCCATGGCTGCGAGAGAGGGGAAGTGAAAACGCACGAGCCACGCGCGCTCTGTATTTATCCACGCGACCTTGCAACAATGTAAAACCTTTGTTACATTTGTTTGGAATTTAAGACGCACCTGTCTCGTGCGCAGAATCAGTGCCAAAACTTTAATCACATTTTAAACTTCGAACTGTTTGCCTACGCCAAAGCTTGTAGTAATGCATTAAAGCTGATGGATGGTGAATGATTCACCGCACAATGAGAATGACGTAAAGCACAAATAAACTTCTATTACGTATTAGCGCAGTTACTCCAACTATTGCATTGGTTGCCATTGATACACAGATTAAAATTTCACTGTCACCTCAATGCTGCTCTTTGCACAGCTACTTGGGTTTGTGCACAATTAATACTGTTCGCACTGTTGTCACTTTGCCACATATAAAATTGTACATCATGAAGAAACTGGAATTAACCTTTTTATTTATTTATTTATAAGCTTAACTATATTCTCCTTATATATCTTGCAGTGTTCTTGGATTTTCATTGCACTTGTAACTTCTGGTCAGTTCTCACATTACACGATGTGTACAGACTATATGTAAGACATACAATGTGCACTACTGTACAACCTGTCTTTGTGCTTCTGTCTCTATGGCTGCTGGATATCTGGAATTTCCTTCGGGATCAATAAAGTATATATATATATACCATTTATTATTATTATTAGTAGTAGTAGTAGGTTCTCCACTAGTATCTTGCGGACTTTTACGTATCCTTACCCGTGCGCTTTGGGTTTTTTATTTATTATTTTTTTTTTAATTCAGCGTGCACCAGGACCCAGACAGATGAGGTAAAAAGGTCCCCACTAGGTCACAGTGTCTAACACCGGCGCCCTCAGGCTCAGAGCCGACAGCTGTGAGTGACAGGACACAACATTGTATCGTGTAGGCGTTGAAGGTGCGCAGCCTGTGTGTGTGTGTGTGTGTGTGTGTGTGTGTGTGTTGGGGTGTGTCGTTTAGCCTCATGCACACTGTGAATAATAATTCTAATGTTCTTTCCTAATTAAAAGCAAGTGAGTTTTTCATTAAGTACAGCCAGAGCTAAACGTTTTGAGAATGGCACAAATATTAATTTAAATATAATATACATTTTTAATATGAATTAATAATTATATAAATTAAACGTCTGCTGCTTCAGTTTTTTTATTTATCCTTTTGTCAGATGTTACAATGGTATATTGAACTATAATTACAAGCATTTTATAAGTGTCAAAGTCTTTTATTGGTAATTAAATTAAGTTTATGCCAAGAGTTAATATTTTCAATGTTGACCTTTTTTTTTTTTTTTTTTGCAACTCGCCCTTGCATTGCTGTCAGTCAACTTAAGGGCCACATTCTGACTGATGGCGGCGCATTCTTGCTTAATCAATGCTTAGACTTTGTCAGGGTTTTGTCACACCCTTCTGGAGGATTGACCACAGAGAGAAGTTCTCAGTGGGATTAAGATTTGGGAGTTTTCTGGCCATGGACCCAAAATCTTGATGTTTTGCTCTCTGAGCCTCGTAGTTATGATTTGTGTCTTGTGACAAATGATGTAGGTTACTCATTTCACCATCAGTATCAACAGGGATCAAAAATATTATAGACACCTATAAGGCAAAGAGATGTTGTACACCCCCAGCCAAAAAAAAAAAGTTGCACACTCAAATATTTATGGTTTCAATTAGCTTATGCAACGTCACAATATTTACGAGTCGTATTCAAGACCTTGTATGGATGATGGGAGAGTCGGACCGCTGCGTAAAGCCTTCTCCAGCATTTTCCAAAGACTCTCAATAGGGTTAAGATCTGGAGTTAAGGTGGTGGCCAATCCATGTGTGAAAATGCTCCCTCTCACAATTTAAACCCCATGAATCCATCCTGGCATCGTCATCAAGGAATATGACTGTGTTATCAAGGAGGGAAAAAAAAACAACAAAAAAAACATTGATGGCAAAAACCTGGTCATTCAGTATACTGAAGTCATCAGATGACCTCTTTTTTTGTGCACATAATGCTGCTGAGCCTAGACCTGACCGACTGAAGCATTTTTATTTTGTGTCCAGACAGTGTGTAGCTGGACGTCTCTGTTGATATTAAGGACACAAATCTTTTACTGGGCTTTCTGTACACTTTTATTTATTTTACTAAAAACAGAAAAAAACATTCACATCAACAATCATCCTTTTAGGAAGTGTGGTAATAGGAATATCTTTACAGTAAAAGTAAAATACAATATTTAAAAAAATGTCATCAATTAGCGTGTCAGATATCAAACAGTGCAGACTAGGAGATCCTCACTGCCATGGATTATTATTATTATTTTTTTTTTAATATAATTAAACTAAATCAACGTGGTGTCGGTTTAAAAGAAAGAAAGACAAATGAAAGTAACGTGCAAATCTGCCTTCGCATCAACGCTTCTACTTTCTGATGTGAAAAGAGCCACATCGTTCTACAGATCAAACAAATGATCACATGGGCAACAGACTGTGTATCATGATTTATTCTCATAGAACTAAATCAAAATTTTTAATTTTTTTTTTAAAAAGGTAGATTTTTAACAGTCAGATTTTATTTTACTTTTGTTAATTTATTTTTTATTTTAATTTTTTTTTACAGCTCAGTCAGCACTGAACGTAAAACAAGAAAATTTCTGCTGCTAAAAATAAAAAAAGTCACTATCTTATAAAACAAACAAACCCTTCAAACTAAGCCATCATTTCGTAATGGACTGTACAGACACACGTATAGACTATATTTATAATAAATAAGGATTTTGGCCTTGGAATGGTCAGGAAATGTCTGCTTTACTACAGAGAATAAAATGTGACCAGCCAAGAAAAGAGTTTCTATCGAAGCTTCAGCTTGGAGACAACACAACGTTGTTCTTCAGACTTTTGCAGAAGCCGAAACCGAATCCAGAAAGCTGTTAAACAAATAATATATGTATGTGGAGGGAAAAGCAGATGTGGTGGTATGCATGAATGTTTTCTGTAATGCTTAAGAGTAAACACAAACAGAAAAAAAAACATTTGGCAGAGAGCCGAACACATCTCTTGCACCGGCGTCACTGGAACTGGGGTGGCAAACTTCCCATCATGCCTCACACCTTTAGCCACAAAGACTTTAGCAGTCCTGTCTGACAGGTGGAAGGTCAAAGCAGTCATCCTCCTCCAGCTCCAGTTCTCAATCCGGGAAGGGGGGTGGGGGTGGGGGGGGGGGTGTTTGGGGCGTGGCGGCTGATCTGTCCGGGCACGTGCTTGCGACGAGGATAGGAAGGAGTCTGACGTCTCTCTTCGGCGTCCCCTGCACGAGCGGGATTCTGTACAAGTGGTGTTCGGAGGGAATGGATGGAAGTGTCTTTGTATCTGCTGAGGGTTAAACGTCCGTGGAGAAGTAGAGCGTGTTCCTCTTGAGCTCGGCGAAGGAGATGGGAGGATGCTGTAGGTAGTAGAGCAGCACTTGGACCTGAGAACAGGAGACAGAGAAGATGACTGTTATCAACTGATCTGAATTAGCTTTAAACCAGCTTTTTGAACCAGCTTTAAACCGCGGACTGGACACCAGCTAGGGGAAGACGTTAACAATGAACTGTACATGTGTGCATTTGCATAGGTTTGATTACCAAGTACCTGAATAAATAGAAATTGGGTTTCAGGCAGAAGGACGCATAGGAGGTGGGTATATAAGTACATAATGCAAAAGGTCCGCTCCCATTTAGGCTAGAATCACTTTCTTTGATGTTTAACAGCATCAGACCTCTTCTTGTGAGAGAATAATGCAGGTGGACATGATTTCTTGGGTCACTGTACAACCTGGTGGACAGACCTCAGGCTGGGCGAGAACCTGGGAACCTGCCTGTCACAGTAGCCAGGAGGATGGTTGTTCTATTTGTTACCCACAATGCTATTTGATTACTTGTTTTTATTTTTATTTTTAATATAAATATTGCAACTTTTAGGTCAAGTCAGGTTTTGTTAAAAATCTATTGGAATGTCTGCTCTTTGTCGTAGTTCACATGATGGCCACTAGATGGCACTGCAGGAATACTGAATTCAGGGTCATGGTTGAGCTTGAGCTGGAAAACCTGGGTGACGTAGAAGAAGCAGGAACGTTAACATAACTGAGTGTGTGAGACGAGTGTATCCTATATCTGACTGTCACACTGACGAGTGCTTCCATAATGCAATGTTATTTTGATCAAGGAGAAATAAACGACAATGTAACGCATCTAATAGAGAGATATAGCATGGTCATTATTCTATTTGTGGCAAACTAATGAGCAGACTGTATATACGAGTGTGTGAGAGTGTGTATACCACCTGGCAGACCTCCAGCACTCTTCCTAAAAACCCAAATACAGCTGTGGGATTATTTAGACCTCTGGACTAAAAACAGAATCGCCAACAGCATGGGAGCCAGGAACAAAACACACACACAAGCCACAGAAAACCACACAGGGAAAAAGTAACCACATCTGCACATCTGGAGCATATGTATCTGGCTCCTGGGAAAAGCGTTCAGATAGTGGCAGCTGAGATTGTCTGAAAGTGGAACGTTTTGAAATCTGTTCTGCACAAGCAAAATTAATACACAAGTGGAATGAAATTATAAATAAAGAAACCTGTAACTGATTAATACGTTCATTAATACAGATGCCTTAACGTCACTCGCTACACTTAACATCACTCATTACAGAATAAACACAGAGTGAAGGCTTTGTGTCTGATCAATTTTGATAAACTACACTACCAGTCAAAAGTTTTCTAGACATAATGCTGTGTGTGTGTTATTTCATATAAAAAAAAATACAGTATTGTTCTTGAAAGTAGAAAATAAATCCACACGTGTCTAATACTGTATATTTATTGTGTGTGTGTTTACCTGTGCCATGACATCATGTGACCAGATATCGGAGGCCAGCGTGATGTGAGGTTTGCTGCTTTCGGCTTCGGACGGTCTCAGCAGCGTAGGCCCGAACACCGTGGCCAGGTTATGTAGCGACATTTTGTTCACCGGTTCCTTTTCAGCCACCCTGCAAAGAAAAAAAAATAGAAAGAAAGAAAATGACGGATTAAAAGTCTGCCAGTTATTTCCATATATACTAATATGAAAGCTGTAACGTATTATAAGCACATTATTACACTGAGGGTTTATTATTACTAGTGTTCATGCCACCTTACAACCCTGAGCACCGCAATATAATCAATGATACTCAATCAAATCTGGTGCTTGGTGGCGATACGATGCATTATGAACACTGCACTGTAGATATCGCTGACGTACCTCTTTAGGTGCTCCAGTAAGGTGAGAAACGTGATGAGGTTGGGGTCGGGCAGGGAGCGCAGCAGGTGCATCATGCAGTTCTCCTTGGCTGCAGGGTCCGACAGAACTGCAACAACACGACCACACAAGACTTCACACTCCACACTCGTACACGGACCGACAACTGTTTGCTCTCCCCGAGCTAACCTGACCCAACCCAGCCTGTGAGCCCTACGCTGAGCGCACGTGCGCCTCGCCAAATCGCCGCCAGATGTCTTTTCACGTTAAGCGGCAATCTGTTAAGATAGTTTCTAGGTGGGAAAGGTGGATGAGGTGAAAGGTTAAAGGTCATACCGATGCCCTCCATGAAGGCCGGGTAGAGGCGGTCCGTGAGCAGTGGCTCGGGCAGCTCTCTGAAGTAGAGCTTGAGCGTGCCGGCGATGGCGTTGATGTCCATGTCGCTCAACATCACCAGGATGTCTTTGGTGTCTAAATGAGAGAGAGAAGGAAATAAAGACAGATGTGATTAGTGGTGTTAATCGATGAAAAAGTTTATCTAGTTAATCACAGATTAATCACAATTTTAAAATACTTATATTGAAAACGTGCCGTGTAGGAAAAAAAAAATGCATGACCACCTGCTTAGAGGAAAAGGATTATGCCCTTTTATAATATCTCAAATGGGGGTGTGGGAAACCACAGAGGGCTGGGCTCGAACCTGCATCCACAAATCCATAAACCCGTAGTCTAGACCAGGGGTCTTAAACTCAGTTCCTGGAGGGCCGCAGCCCCACAGAGTTTGTTCCAACCATAATTAAAAACACCTGATCCAACTAAACAAGTCATTAAGGCTTATTTGAAAACTACATGGTATGTATGTTGGAGCAGGGTTGGAACAAAACTCTGTGGGGCTGCGGCCCTCCAGGAACTGAGTTTAAGACCCCTGGTCTAGAGCCTTTAGGTTTTGAAGGTAGCTTGAGCACACAGCTTTGGTTTTTCCAAACTTCCATCTAGAAGCTTTTTATAACGAAACGTGCCGTTCAGCACACCTGGTGATGTTTCCTCATTCGTCTTATTATCCGCGTTAAACGTGCCGTTATCACACACAGCCTAGTAACCGCACTGCTATTATGGGAAGCCATTAGGATCAAACTTGGTCATATGATTCATTTGCGTGAAATGTAAAAAAAAAATCTTTAACGGTAAAATTTCTAAAGTAATCATTAATGCATTAATATTGACGGTCCTAATATACACACACAATATTCTGTACTGTATACTAAATACATCATATAAGTAATCCATAGCATTCCATGTTATTTTCTGTGTGTGTGTGTGTGTGTGTGTGTGTGTGTGTGTGTGTGTGTGTGTGTGTGTGTGTGTGTGTGTGTTCATTAGGGCAGCTGGAGCAGGTCAGTCCTCTCTCTGACCTTTCCCACAACTCAGCTACTTTTAGACATGTTTACAGAGTCGTGGAAGACTCTATAAAGGGCGGTGCGGAGAGATGGAAAAAAATAGCGCTGAAAAGAAACCCGGGCTGTGTGATTTTTTTTCCTCTCTTTCTTTTTACAAATATGACAATCCTAAACCACATACTGTACGATTATGAATCGTTTCCAGTCAGCACAATCCGTGAACATCCCGTCAGGCTCGGGAAAAACGGACGGCTCAGCAAACCCGGCACACGCAGCCGATCCCGAACCCACAATAACAATCCGTGCATATTTTCAGGAGCAATCAGAGAAAGGGCTCACTGGTGTCGAAGGCCGCTTTGAGCGCCTGAATGTCGGTGGCCACGCCGGAGATGCGGTAGATCCCGACCTCGTCGATCCCTCTCTTCTCCACCTCCTCGATGCACTGCCGCACGATGTAAGGCACCTTGGAGCGCTCGCGTCTGATCAAACACACACACACACACACAACAACACACACACACCACACAACACACATCAGGATACATTAGTGAGGCCCACAACCAAGTAGTGATCTGTAAACGGGACACGGAGGGCAAAAAAGGGTGAAAAATGTTGCAAAACTACTGTTGTAAAAAATAATTCACCCCTTCAAAATGGCCTTTAAATCACTGCAAAAACCAGTTCATAGACCATTTTGGAATCCCACAAACTGAAAGCCTCTTCTCCAAAGCTCTAGCGTGTTGCTTCACTGTGAGAGTCGTACATGGAGAGCAATGAAGTGGGAAAATCTTCATCTATGATCGTGATCAGACTGCCAGAGTCAAATCTCAAACCCTGGCCTCCCAAGAACTCCTATAATGGCACAAACATGTGGAAATGGCTCGGAGTGAAATCAGTGAAACTGTACTGGAGGTAGGATGTGGTGTTAACTCCCAGCTGAGTTCCTGCGGTGTTGTGCAGTGAGCAGTGTGAGGTTGTGCATTGTCCTGCAAAAGCAGAGCACCTTTGGGGATCAAACTAGTCAATTTTTTTTTTCTACTGAAGAAAAGGGCCATTAAAGGAGTTCCTGGGAGGCCAGAGTTTCAGACATCTGATCATGGCTCTGGCGTACTGAGGGAAATTTCTACCTTGATGGTATCCAAGCACTAGTGAAACACTGGGATAAGTGCATTAGTGTATTGTAGCTGAGGATTATAAGGTATAGAGAAATAAAGGGAAGTTTTTAACTCTCATAACGGTGTTCTGTTATTCTGCACCATCCCGGATATTATTACATATTAATACTCAGGATAATTATTGTAAGAATTAATTTAAACTTAAAAAGGTTATTTTATAACATGAAACAAAACTGTGCATTTAAATACATAACTAAGTAAGACGCTAAAGCAAGAAACGTGACCCGCGTGGTTGCTTCGCGCTGTGGCGACCTCGTAATCACGTAGAAACCACTTCCGAGTAGGCATCAGGAGAATTGCATTTGCCATGTGTGTCAGATTCGCACAGGCTGCAGCTGCTTCGGTTATCTTTTCTGTCCTGCAGCTCCCCTCCCTCAGCCCCCTCGATACCCGATGTCTACTGTCGTATCATCACAGGGAAAAACACTGTATCAGCTGAGTTCCTCGACCTGAAAAGGTGAATCACTGGATTCAAGAACACACATAGGAAGAAAACAAAACCTGAAACACGTACTTTGTCACAACGCTGATTTTGACTCCGAACACGCCGCTCTGCTTCTTCGAAGGTGTCCTCTTCAAACTCAAGTCCCGACTCGTGAACTTCATTGAGAACTCGACTTTGATCTGAGCGCAGGACGCAAAGCAAAACAAATTTCAGAATCCATTGGAGGCATTACAATGTAAATAGTAAAGTGAGTGTATTCACGAGAACGTATTCTCTTACCCCGTTCATCTCGATCACGTCCACGTGCCAGTTCTTGGATTGGACAGTCTGTGGGTCCAACTATAATAAAAAATAATACAAAAAAAAAAAGACAGCTTTGAGTCTTCAGCAACTTACTTAAATTTTTTTTTAATAAAATCTACCTGCAAATAATACATATTTAATTCCAGTTAATCATAATTAAAAATAAAGTGTCATCTGAACAACAAGAAATGGGTGGAGTCAGAAGGTGTAAGGGGAAAAAATACTACAGTAAAACCTCGGATTGCAAGTAATGCGGTTTGCGAGTGTTCCGCAAGACGAGCAAAGATTTTTAATAAATTTTGACTTGGTAAATGAACAAGTCTTGGTTTACGAGTACCGAGTATCATGTATCAAGCATGCGCTTCTTGTTTTGACACAGAGCGTCCCGTGATCACAACTGAGCCAATTGTTTTTCTCACTCGTGCGCTGTGGAATTGTGGGTAATCATCTCCCCTGCTGGGTCTTAGTGTGCCGTCTCTCAACGATATAAATCAACATCAGTGCACGCGTGTACTGTTTACTATAACCCTGTGACCATGTGTGTGCGCGTTTAAAGCGTGCGTCATTGGACACTGTGACATTGACTTATGAGTGTTTTGAAATACGAGCCCACTTCCGAAATGGATTATGTTCGTAATCCAAGGTTCCACTGTACTTGAGAAGCTGTTATAAGAAAAATAATCAATTCATGGTTAAAGAATTGGAGCCGCATCACTCACTGCTGTCACTGATTATTTTCCTATTGCAGCACACCCTGATATATTATGTATTAATTATCATAGGATGCTGTGAATCTCTTTCAGCGTTATCTTCCAATATAAACACACGCTCTCACGTACAGGAATTTGTCCCAACTAGTGTTTACATCTGCTGCTCAAAGACTTAGTTTTCCCATTTACCTCCTGCATGGAAATTCCTGAAGCACATGACGAGGCTGGGAAAGATTCCTGGGAAGCCAACAAGCTGATAAGTTTCACTTCCCGTATTATTAGATTTCAGAGCAGTAAAAACTCTTAATGAAGTTAACTTTAGTACCGTGGAACAGAACTGCACTACAGTCGTGGCACATCTGTGGCTAGCGCTGGCCAAAGTTTACAAGATCCAGATGTGTTCCTGGCATGATGTTCTCACATAACTAACAAACGAATACGCACCGAATGCAATGCTCGCTTTGATGTTTTTATTAACGAGAAATGCGTGTGAAAATCTGTAAGCCAATGTTCTATCATGGGTTTGACGGGTAACGAGTTGTATACAGGGCATGGAGGAAGCCTGATATGAAACCCTGGTGTCTGTTTTGTTTTGTTTTGTCCTTGTTATCATATCTGAGGACGTCCTGAACCGAAGCTGTGCTAGATCCATTAACGTATCAGATACACATGCTCTGGAATTCAGCCGTTCCACCGCGCTCGCTTCCCATGGGCTTCTGGGAGAACACGCGTCAGGCATGATTGATGATACAAAAGAGAAGGCACCCTTCATCTTAAAATAACTTGTCAATCAAACCTAACACTACAACAACAAAATATAAAGAACTGTTCAGTGTGCTGAATCTTGCATTTCATTTTTTTTTTGTATTTATACGGTATGCGATATCATCCACAAATAAGTGGTTGTGTCTAAACTATTAGGGAGTTTTAAAAACTTTAGAGGTTCTAGGTAGAACTCTTAAGAAACTGTTTGGTTACAGACGATTGCCCTGTGATGTAATTTTGCTGATTAAGAAAAAATGTAAGCAAAGTGTATGAAGCTATCTATTCCTCCATCCAATCCCTACAGTATACTGTATGCATCACCCCATCCACCCACCCATCCATTCATCCTGCCTCATCCTTCTATTACATCCATCCAAAAGTCCATTACTCCATCCATTCTGCCCAATCCATCAGCTAGCCATCCTGTCTAATTCTTCATTATAACCATCCATTCCATCTGCATAATTAACCATCTCTACATCCAATTTGTTTTATCCTTCTATAACATCCTTCTAGCCAAGTCCACCCATCCATCCAGTCCAAGTGCTGCATTCAATCCACCTGTATAAACATCCATCCATTCATCCATATATCCAATCTGTCTAACCTCATAGCATCTACTGTATAACATCCACCAAAAAGTCCACCCGTGCATTCACCCTGCCTGATTCATCCATCCAATCACTATAATCCACCCCCATCCAATCAGTCCAACCCATCTGTGTCATCCATTCATTTATACAAATGTCCATGCCTTCTTCCAATCTGTCCGATCCAGCTAATCAGTATTTTCCATTTGGTATTTATCCATCCAATCTGTCCAATCCCTCCATCCAATCAGATCAATCGGTGTATTCATTCAATCAATTCAATCCGATCCATCCACCTGTTCTGTCATTCATCCAATCTGTCTTATCCATCTAAGTAATCTGTCCATTCCAGCCATCTAATCCACCCAATCAGATCAATCCATCTCTACAATCTAGACAACCATCCACCCATCCATTGCATCTATCCAATCAAGGAAGCTAATCATCCATCCATGCATCCATCATAAGATTCCAAACAAGTACAAATAAATAGCTCTCCTTAAAGTATCTGGATTTAACCTGAAATATCCAGTGGACTGTTTCACAAAGGAGTCATAATAAAACAGATCTGTTCAAGCCATCTTTGGAGGCTTTAAAAAAATCCTCAATATACAGTAACCGCATCACAACGCTTAAGATATTGTTCTGATAACTGAACACCTAAAAACTTTTTGCCCATCATGTTGCTTAGCAACTAAAGCTCACCGTCCATATTACACTGTGTGGCAGAGACGCTGATCACAGCGAATATTAACAACAAACAGTTATTTTTGTGAACACTACTGTAGATATCACATTACATTACAGGACGTTCGCTTTGTTCGTGCCTGGGAACATCAGTGACTGTGACAAACTCTGGCCCTCGAGCTTTAACAAACATGACTAAAAACCCAGCAGCGTCTCACTGGCATGGGGAAGAATATCTAACGGGGAAAAAAACCCTGAAATCTTAATTTCGCATCCGCATGCAATGTGTTTGAAGTCGTATTTTAGTATGCTGCAAGCACAAGCTCTGATGTATATCGTCTAAAAACGTCTCGGCTCAATGTACCGGGTTTAACCTTGACCTTTTTGAAGAATAACGAAATGTCTTTCTGATGCATAAATGTGTCATCTTCCATGTTCTATCCCTCAGCTGACGAGTCAATAAATCTCCTTCCCAAATCCCCGATCTTTAAACAACTGAAGGTGAGCCTGGATTTATTTACGTTCTTCCTCCTTCTCCTAGGCTCCGTCTCAAGATCAGAGGAGGAATACGAAACGAGGAAAAGACCATCTTCGACCTCTTAATGATTTAATTTATGACCCGAGTGCTGCTTTTCCTTCCAGATTTGGCGACTTGGATGAGGACAGGAAGTGCGTCGGAAAAACGTTTGATCTGACATGAATAATTAAACAGGCCGACGGCTATGTAGCAGGAACGCCGAGTGGGTAATGGAAACTGTCCTGTTTGTACGCAAGACGGTTGTCTGTTTATTGCTCACTGTTGGCGAAGATATGAAGAAAAGAAAAAGAAAAAAAAACAAGCTATGAATTCTTTCAAAGCAGCTAGTCATGAACTCGCATAACCTCAGTTTCTCCTCAGGGACGATCATCAGTATAGATCTTTGAGTTTGAATTAAAACCATAGCATGATTATCCATTGAGTGATTCCCTGCGTGGCATTTGCTGGGGGAAAAAAAAACAAAACAGAATGGTATGGCGTCATATGATGTTGATTAATGTTTCAATAAACATGCCTCAGGATAATTAGTGTGATCCTCCAAAGGCAAGGGAACCACACTGTCCTCATCAGGGGACACTTTCTACACATTTCTACCGACTTAAACACAATCCTTTAATGCAGCTAAATGAGACTTGCCCTGCTCACACACTCCTCTATACACGAGTACGGGAACGCATCTCACAACCCGGTTATTAAAAACACTCGGGCAGGAATGCCTCGTTCTGTGCTTCCCTGTGGGAAAGACGCTTTTCTGGAGGATACGAAACCACAAACTGCACGGCTCAGGGATTTATTTATACAGCGTTAACGATCGATTCGGGCGAAGCTAGGTTGGATGAGAGAGAGAGAGAGAGAGAGAGAGAGTGATGCGTGGAAAAACGCTGCCCTTTGAAACAAACCCTCTGTGGACAGACAAAACGATCCCTCAAATGTAGAGCTGAAGGCCCGGAGAGACTCAAAAACAAAAGGATGTCATTCCTGAGTGAGATTTAAATCCCAGAATAGGAATGCCTGCTACTTTGGGACGACATTATTGCGTTTGCTCCATCACCAAAAAAAATAAAAATAAAAAATTTCATATGCCAGGTTTGGTTTTGTTTTTTTCAGCTCAAAGTTTCAGAAACAAATCACTCCATCTTCTTGTAACACTACTAATGGAAGCAAACCTGCAGGCGTCTTCCTTTCTCGCTTTCATCCGTCAGCCTGCTGCAGGAACACTGTGTCCTCTGACTACTATAACCCTCCTTCACTTTTTCGTGTGTGTGTGTGTGTGTGTGTGTGTGTGTGTGTGTGTGTGTGGGGTTCGAGTTCCAGTTGCAGAGAACAGAATGCTGTGTGTGCTCAGCAGGAAAATCATTGATTCTCAACGATCACACACACTGAGCCTTCTGACTGACACCAGACGCGAGAGGAAGGATACCAGGTGCAGATGCTGTGCGAGAGTGAGTGTGTGTGAATGCGTGCACGTGGTGTACGTCTGCCCTTGGAACAGTGTGTGTTCTGCTTTGGCATGCAGACGAGCCACTGACAGACGGACTGTACATGGACGCACACGCCCAGACTTACGTTACGCCGACCTCTCGCACAACACGCACACACACACTCAAAGAAAACACGATACACAGCTGAAATTTAAAATAGAAACATACGTGTAAAAAAAAAAGTCGGCCTCCTGAAAAACACTTCCCATATTATTAAGACACCTCTCTGACACGCTCTCTCTCACATTCTCGACACACATTACTACATACATTTAACATTACTGCATTAGATAAGGATTGAATATATATAATGATATGATGAATTAATGTATTTCCGCTTGTCTGAACTCTGCCTCTGAAAATCAGCCTCGGCCGTCTGCGAATCCACTTTAATTAAAAGAAGCCTCTCCCGCTTAATTTGCTTATCTGCACTAATCCGGACTTCCTCCAATCACGCTGAGCGCCGTTATCACGTTCAGCGAGGAGTTAGTTGCGAAAATACTTAAATTCTCTCAATTTTACGCATCGTTTACGATCCCGGGGTTTATTTCCTTCCCAGTCTGGAGAAAGCAGCGTACGTCTCTCCGGTGCAACTGGCACACGTGACAGGGGTCAACACAAGTGCCGGTGGACGGCATGCACGTGTCGTGTCGGGAATTTCAGCACGTGCCACAGGGATCCAGCTTTAATAAGGCTCAAGTACTTTTTTTAAGCTAATGGAATAAACATGCAGTTGATAAACACGAGCGCTTATATACCATGTGCAATATAACTAAGCTGTGCAATACTCTGATGTGCAATATTCATATTTATTTGACTTGCTTGATAAAACCGCACATCCTACTTCATTTGTTCACTTTGTTTTTTTTATTTGCTTTTACCTGTACGTCATCTAAAACAAATTCCTTGTAATGTACATGCAAACGTCTGTGTGCGATAAAGCTCTTTCTGATTCCGATTCTAAAAGTTGTTAGTGACGTAACTCAATCAACAGCTTTGAAAGACTTATTAATTAAAGCTAATGGATCTGTGCCGGATTTAGCGCTTGCGTAATGAAGCCATCAGGTAATGAAGGTTGGAACGAGGAGGAAGAGCAGCCGTGACCTCTGAGCTGCATGACATGAGTGAGATGAACAGGAAATGGGGGGTGCATTTAAAAACAGGCAAGGGAGGGTATACTGGGTCCACCCCCCTACCTCCCCGCGCCCCATTCAATTTAATAAGGCCAATAAGAAACGCCATTTTGGGTGCAACTGTGTGTGTGTGTGTGTGTGTGTGTGTGTGTGTGTGTGTGTGTGTGTGTGTGTGTGTGTGGGAGTGCCTGAAGGGGTGCTGCGCCCTCACCAAGGCCAGTGAAGATTTATACCGGCTGTTAGCGCGGCCATTAGGGACGGATCGGCATTTTAAATAAAGAATGTAAATGTGTGGAGGTGGAGGATGGGATTTCATTAAGGATTAAGAAAGCTGACGTTTTTATTTCATTTCCGCTCGTGATGCACAAGCTACCAGCTCACCTCTCAAAGATCATCCCTCTTTCTTCTACTCTACACACACACACACACATGAGAGATGAATGCCTGGCTTTAACGGTCAGACTCTGTGACCCGGTCAAGAAAAGAAGCTCTTCAAGAGGTCATTCATACCTTGGCCGGCGTACACACACCTCCGCGCTCAGCATGCGCAGCCTCAAAGGAGCATTCAGAGCGAAAGGGAGGAGAACGAGGAGCGAGTGTTTCTGCGGGTGAAATGGAGAAGGTTGGGCTGTGGGAGGGAAAATCCGGGTTTATTTACACGGATTATTGTAAGTGAGAGGAAAGGAGGTGTGTGTGTGTGTGTGTGTGTGTGGGTGTGTGTGTGTGTGTGTGTGTGTGCGTGTATTAAGGGTTTCTGTCTGCGTTCGACAAAACAAAACAAGAGACGGCTATTAGGGAAGGTGTGTGAGGCCGAGCTGCGGGGCACTGAAGTAAGAAACCTGCCGAGGTTCAGATCCGATCAATAATCTGCTTAACCCGGTTATGAGGTTAATGCAGAACTCTGAGCTGATCTCTGGACATCACGTGGCTTCTCACCCTATAGAACACATTTCCTTGGATAGATGGTGAGAAAAACAGAAATTCTATTTAAAACCATTAATACACGCACTAAAAAAAAAAAAAAAAAAAAAATACATATATATTTTGACTGATGTCCTGCCTGTGTGTAGACACTCAAATGTTGTGTTTGAATTTTTGGAGTATGGGAATGATGTCGCAAAAAAGCAGAACCTACAAAATGATCATGATGATGGTCACAGAAACAACCAAAAACAACCATAAAAAAACTTTTTTTTCCATGTTTGTTTAGCTTTTTATAATGAATGAAATAAAAGTTCATCATAATGTCTAGATTGTGCCGGAAAAAAAATATATATAGAGAGAGATGATCGATATGTCACTCTACATTGCACAATCCTGAACCCTATACTGTATATATTTATTAAAACACTATCGAAGTATCCGCCGTTGATGGGAAAAGAGTCGGTAGAAATAGCTAAAGGTAAAAATAAGATGATCAGCTTCAATGTAATCAGTGATGATGATATTTCAGGTTGAAGCCCATGTAAGAAATAATCCTAAAATGATTATTACGGAGGTCTAATGATGTTCCTGAATTAAGAACAATAGATTTGAGGAAGGGCGGCACGGTGGTGTAGTGAACCGGTGTTAGCACTGCTGCCTTGCACGTCCTGGGTCCGGGTTCGATTCCCGTCTCTGTGTGCGTGGAGTTTGCATGTTCTCCCCGTGCTTGGTGGGTTTCCTCCGGTTTCCTCCCAAAGTCCAAAGACATGCGGGGTTGACGGTTCCTGAGCGCGGAACGATTGTGTTCTCGCTTATCAGATGGAATCAGAAGCGTTCTCGGAGACGATCCCGAGGCGATGATGTGAAAACGCTCAGAGGAAAACAGAATAAACAGTAATGGAAAACATTAACGATTTGCAGGAATCCTTCAGCGAAACGCGTGACGAATTTGTGTCTGAGTTTTTTTTCATACGACAGAGAACGATGTCTACACTCTACACTAAAACTAATTGCGTACCTCGCGTTAAACACGGACCTAATCGAGCCACGCGTTCTCTGCGCGGCGATTAGCTACCGCGACTGACCTGAGATCAGGTGGTGGCCGAGCTACACAGAGCTTTCCTATAATCCACGCTGAGCTCTGGGTCAGTGGAGTAGAACAGATTCACTCCTGACTCAGCGGCTTTGCTGTTAAGCTGCGCCCGCTCTCTCACACACACAGAGTCCGAAAATTACATACATAAATTTCCTTTTCAAAGCCGTGCGCATACTATAAATCGCAAGCAGCAAGGGCCTGGATTCTCTTAGAATGTGCTCACACACACTCGTACACACACAGACACCTGGGAAATGAGTCATACTGCAGTGCACTAATCCAAAGAAGGAAAAAAAAAACCCCGAAAAAATGCAGTTTTTCCTAAAGTAATATTAAAAAATCCAGAGTTTAGCAAGAACCAGACCGCTTTTGGTATGAAAATACTGTACGATACGGATTGTGCCACAGCCGAGTGAGACTCGCGAAGAGAAAAGAGCACTAAAATAAATTGGGACGCGACCACGCAACAGCTGCGGCGAGAATGGAAACGGAACCCGTGTGCTATTCAGCACTACTGTCCCCACACTGGCCCTGACTCGAAACAGGTGTGTGTATATGCGTGTGCGCACACAATTGTGCCTGTGTGTAAGAATGGCTCACCTGTTTGTATGTGTATGTGTGTGTGTGTGTGTGTGTGTGTGTGTGTGTGTGTGCGCGAGAGAGAGTGTGTCAGTAAACCTGCTTCATTAGTAGACCCTAAAGAATATGAGGTGATAATTGACCAGTATGTGCAGGTCATAACCACTCAACACACACACACACACACACACACACACACACACACACACACACACACACACACACACGTGCAATCACTCACACACACACCCATGGGTCAGGAGAACAAAGCCACAAAGGCAATGAGTGGGAGAATAGTGGGCGAATGGGGAAAAAAAAAAAGAAGATTAAAGGGAATGTTTGAAAAAGAGAGAGAGAGAGTGGAAAAGACGAACTATGGGATCCGCCGGGAGACATGAGAGCCGGAAAAAGTAAGACAAGCCACAAACAGCTCTTCTGTTTCCACACACACACACAGTAATAGTGATATATACAGTAACAACCCTTTAAACTCTGAGAAAGCACACAAGAGTAGAAGAACAGCATCAGCTGTTTAGTTACATCAGAATGCAAAAGAAGAAGAAAGGACACGCCGTTATGACGGCGAGGAAAATTTAAGAACCTTTTGTCGGAGGAGTTTACTGCGGACGCGGCCCCACAGCTTAGCCCCCGTGTTGGACTGGCTCTTCGGAGCGGGAGGCTCATCCACGCAACAGCGTTCCTCCAAGCGCTCGCACACCGAGTTCAGGTTACAGTCTGTGACCACGATTTCAGTCATCCTGCCCTCGCGAAGACACACAACGCACGCAAAAACAGGGCTGACACACTCTCCCCCGAAGGTCTTGGTGGGGAGGGGACAGGGGAAAAAAAAGCCTCGCCAACACTAGAGTATCCAACGGTTTCACAAATCTCCTCAATGCCCAAAAAATAGAAAAAAAGAAGAAACAAAAATGCCAGGTTTAGAACAACAAAACGAGAGAGAGAGAAAAAATACTAGTGAATCTCGGATTGTCTGTAATTCCACCCTCCGATCGGGACAAAGTGATGAAAAGGAGAAGAAAAAAAAAAGTGATCGAGATTCATTCCGGGAGGAAACGTCCCGCTCGAGCTGCCTACATCTCTCTGCTCCACACACGATCTGAATCCCAGCAACACGCACACACAAGCGCGCACATGTGAGAGATGTGAGATGTGAGCATGCACACATACAGACTGGGAAAGAGAAAGGAGGAGGAGGAGAGAGGGAAGGAGGGATGAGGGGAGGAGGGAGAGTCAGAGTCAGAGCTGCCTTTTCGTTTTTGGTATGACAGAAAGGAACACGGAAATTCCTCATAAAGTTTTACGGAATAAAAAAAACTAAACAAAAGCACAAAAAGATACCCAGAGGTACTTTCATTTTTTTTGTTTTTGTTTTTTGGGTCATTGTTGTTGTTCGTGTGTAGATCGTTCCATTTCTCTCTGACAATCCCTCATCACTCACACTATAAACACAGTATACCAACATGCCATCCAATTGTCCCCCTCTTCGTTTCCATCATCAGCTTTAATCCATCTTTCTGTGGAAACAGCAGTCATAAAACGCGAGCGTGACCAGTTCAGCCCGCGTTATTCATGAAGTAATGCACGGCCAGCTAACAGTGTTCCAGCCAAGCTTTCCAGATGAGCGGAATGGGAAGCACGTTGGAGCGTCCGTTCGGCTTATGGGCTTTTAAATGGAAATGATCGGAAAATCAGACTAAGTGTTGGCTTTAATTGCTCCCTGGTGGAGATTCCTGTAGAAGTCCTCCGTTTTGGATGTTTTGCGTCATGACCGTGCTCCAAGAGTTGAAATTCTATATACAATGATCAGCCATTACAACATCACCACCGTTAGGTGAATTGAATAACTCTGAGACCAGGATATGGCGGCACCATTGCTTACTGATTAACACTGTACCCTTGCACCTCCAGGGTCTGCGTTCTGGGTCTGCGTGCGTGGAGTTTGCATGGATTGTACCCCGCCTCATGGCCCAAGTCGCCTGGGATAATGGGATCTCCTGGTGCAGTATGCAGTATGCTATGGTACACTGGGTCTTCTGATGCCTTTCTATGGCGGAAAATATTGGATTGCAGTGGAGATTCTGTGGAACTGGGAGTCTCATTTTGTTCTGGGAACAAAATGTGCGGGCTGGTCCTTGGTCCCTACAGGCGTAGATGTGCCTTGAGTGGCCATGAGGGGTGGGGGACCCTATCCCAGGGGACTTGGGGCATGAGGCAGGGTACACCCTGGACAGAGGGGACAATCATGCAAACTCCATGCAACAGTGCTAAACAGTAAGCCGTGGTGGTGTCGCCATATCCTGTAACCAGAGGACCCACCCGGTAACCCACAGCACCCAAAGGATCTACTGCCAACATCCTGGGGCCAGACACCACCGCACACCCTCACGCACAAGGAGAACCCAAAACCAGCTATGGCTGATCTGTGTAGGTTCTATATATTTTTGCATAAAGATAAATTTTTTAAACTGTAAAGACAGACGCTTCGTACATATGACAAGGAAAGTTTAAATCCTTCGTCATCCTCACTGCGTCATATGAGAAATTCCCCAGAGTTGTATAAGCCCCAGCAGGGTACTAGTCTAAAATCGAACCACTTATCTCCATGTGGTAACCGAGGTAAAGAGCTGAGGAGAAGAAGGGCATGTGAGGAACACTTGGAGTATTTTTAAAACCAGGACAAAAAAAAAAAAAAAATAAATAGAAATGGCGGCCTTGTTCTCGGTCTGCGTCATCGTGTCGAGGAAGGAATGTCTGGGAAAAAGGGGAGGGCATGAAAAATAGAATAAGGATGCCACAGGAAGAAAAGGAAAGCCAGTGATCCAGAGAGAGACCGCAGACATCGGGGGGTGAAGATGAGATGGCGAAGGCTACTGAAACTTTTTTTCCACCGGTGTTTAATCTCCTCCCAAAGCAGGTGGAGGCGACGCCAGACTGCAGATCTCTACAGCTGACACCACAGCAGGATCCAGACCCTCCCTTCTAACTGGAACTCCTGCCATCCAGAGGCGAAGCCTACACGTCATTTCTGCCTCGTATAAAAATGTTCGACACGTTCTGGTGTGACCACAGCACGTGGATCTCGGCCACGTTCTTTCCTTTTGAAACCTCACTAGACGGTAAACCTCAGACTTCAATTTTAGAGCCTGTGACTGCACGCCTGCTTGTGCTGGAAACCGAGCGGTAAAGGAACGAGAAAGAAAGAGATGTATAGAGAGAGAGAGAAAGAGAAACTGCAATTATACAATCTTGTGGCAGAAGACCAGACAAATGTTTTTCCGTTGATAGTCTTGGATGCTTCTTGGCTACAAGGATGTGGTTTTCTGTTTCTGAAGCTCATCCACCTCAAGATGTGCTCAGAGCTTTTTTTGCTCAACTCGAGGATACAGTAGGGATTGGGGAGAAAAAAAAAAAGTTCTATTCAGTTGTGAATTGCAACTCCTTTTGCATGCAAGTCACTAAACTGACTCCAAAATCAATTTTTAGAAACTATTTTTACTTTAATAATAAAGAAACCAGTCGGCCAGTGACCAGAACTAACTGGTTTTCCAATTGTTTGGCCATGACCTACTGTATGGTCAGCCGATCAGCCTCAGATATAAACGATTCTGTACAGAGTGTAAAAGCTTCCAAGCCTCCCATCTGCCTTTTTCTCCAAACTCCCCGAGGAAGTTCGTTTCAAAACCACTAATTAGCACGCAAATGCTAATAAGTCGAAAATCATGTGCGTCAGAAGCCTCAAGTGCCACGGATGCTTGTAGCCACTCGAACGGCGCTCGACCCGTCAAGATGACTTAAGACATTCGATGCATTTAAGCAAAAATCTAATTTTTTGCTTGATTTGATTTTGAAGTTAGATGTTGAACTCTCGTAGTATTTGAAGTTATCTTGTATTGTTTAAATGCTGCACTTGGGAACCGATATAAAATTTTTCCCCCGATTTTGATTGTTACAATTTGAAACCTTTAAAATATACTTTTTTTTTTTTTTTAAAGGTATCAAATTGTAACAATCAAAATCGGGGGAACATTTTTTATATCGCATCGGGATAATTATAAAATCATGATATTTATTGAATCACAATTTTGAGCGAATCGGCACAGAGGTATCGTGATAATACTGTATCGTAAGGTGACTGCTGATTCCAAACCCTTTTGTACAGAGTTATCAACTGAGTAGTAGCTGTACTGTTAGCTGTACACACTCTGGTCCGCTCCTCAGCCGGATGTTTTGCGGCACCAATAAGTGAGAACGTTCACAATTTTAAAAATGAAGATGGAGGATGAAATCCTGATGTATTCGACCGAACAAAACTTTGCTTGTTATTTACCAGGAACGCTTCGTTGCCTGAGGTAGTTTCACGACCGTGATGGAGAGAGAAAGATGCACAGAGGGAGAAATGGAAGGAGAAAAAGATGGGAGAGAATGATGAGGAGATCAGAAAGGTCTGCATGGGGAGAGTGTCGATCAGCTCGGCAATATTTCTTCGCTTATCCCACTGTGTCACGGATAATCACCTGTTTATTTACTGTGGGACGATGAGCAACACCGATAGCGATGTGGAAACTAGACAGGGGCACAAGACACTTTGAACTTTTGTCTGTAAGGCGTACGCGTGTGTGTTTCGAGGCAAAGTCTTTGTTTTGAAAGCTTCAAGAACCAAATATGAGATCATTATATACAGCCAAGCCTTTCATGAGTGCACACACACACACACTTAACAGGCTACCTAGCGTGTTATGGCCCAACCATGACTGATTAGCCTCGATTACCCTCTTGGTTTCCATGGTAACCATGTTTATTTACAAAACCAACACACTTTGCACTAAGCATGCTGCAAATGAAAAAAAAAAACTGAAAAAAAGATAAGATCTACATTATAACGGGATAATTGAAGATTGATCTGATAGGCAAAATCATCACACACACATACACACGCACAGCACAGCAGGGAGCGATGATTAATTCATGAGGCTCGCTCCTCTCTTTTGTCTTGGACAAGCTTTCTAGGAAACGCCGTCTGGCCGAGTCACAGCGCTGAAACAAACACTGAGATTAACGTCCCTCCAAAAGGTACTTCATCTTGTATACGGTCCCTCCCAAAAACACTGGGGTCCATAGGGATGCCGTAATTATGCTGTGATGCTGGAGTATATGGTGTGTACGAAACTGACAGTTGGACAGGGATTTACACCAAGTGGGAGGATGTGGAAGTTTTACCTCACTCATGATGTTTGAGTTTTTCATTCATAAAGTATTAAGCACACCCTTTCAATTAGGCACAAGTGACCCATAAAGCCACCTTTCAGGCAGGAAAAACATATAATCTCTCTCTCTCTCTTTATACCATAAAAAGACATGCATAGTTTAACAGCTTCAGGAAGCACAAAATAGTGCACCATATGTCTCAGGGAGCTTACAGACACACATGCTTAAATCCAGTTAGTCGCATTCCAGTGTAACACACACACACACACACACACACCAGGACATCTGACATTACATGCAAGAATGTTCTGCACAGGAAGCCTTAAGTGTGTGTAGCCTCAGTGAGTCAGGGTTTTACCGGTCAGATGAATAGAGAGACGCATTCCCTGGACTGTAATTGTTTCACAACTTTTAGCCCCTTACAGGAAAAGAGGCCGTAATAGAGGGTATATTAAACCAGGAACACACTTTCCATTGGTATCAAGATCCCTCACTGGCGACTTAATCATCAGTTTCCTTTAAACAAAAGCACTATGCGAGAGGCTACCTGGGAATTCCAAACGATGAGGTTATGAAATTTATGACCCTTTTGTAGTAGAGCGAAGATCGCAGACTTCAGATAAGTGTACAAAAGATGTGCAATTGGTGCACAAAGATGTGTCACTAATGAAAATCGAATTAGCCACGCTCTCTTTCGGAGTGAAGTCATGGCATTCCCGCACTCTCTTATCCATCATGGAACTGCTACACAATCATGGGCTATCACGCATGCGGAAGCGGTGGATAGCGCTTTCCTCCAAGTATGTGTGTTTTTTTTTATTTTTAATGGTGCTCCCTAAAGTTTCAGGAGCAACCGAAAAGGTGCAGCCGGCTGATTTCATTCGAAGGAAAGACATGGTAGTCTTCGCCCTCACTGAGGTAATAGTCGTCCTAGTAATGGTATTGCAAATTGTCCTAACAAAGAGACCAGGGAGACCGGGGAGAAAATTGGGTGAAAATGCCCCCCTGACCCCCCACTGACCATTACACTAGTGAAATCTAAGGTACTAAAGGTCCTAAAGAACTAATGGTCAAACTTGTACACTTAAAAATATATATATAGTCAAGAAACAAATGTAAAAGAATGCGACACGTATGTGGTTACACACAGGCATTTCATTTTAGGCGTGTGTGTGCCACATTTGGAAGGCAGAACTTGCATGTGTATGTGCACGGGTGTACAGCTTAATGCGAGCTCATGCACCGTGACCTACTTGAGAGCGGACTGAGCTGAATTATTTACAAAAAACGCTTCATGATCGACCTGAATATTAAAATTTGGCTTTTTTTTATTTTTTAGTTACATAAACAACCATACACAGTACGATACGCAGTGAAACACGTACCGTACGCGACTGAAATTTTGATACCTTTTAACTTTACGCGGGAAATGTACAAAAGTTACAAAATAGAAATAAATAAATTACACATTCAAATGTCCAGTCTGATTTTAAAAACATTAGCTTCTAATTAGCCATTGAGGTAAAACCTTTGCAACAAAAATCTACAATAACGTTCTAGCTCATCACGGCGCTAACACTGTTAGCACGGCACCGAGGAACGGCAAAAAGAGCCGAAGGTGAAATCTCAGCGCTAATGTAGTTACTGCATTCAAGTCCTGACGCCAAGCTATTGCGCACTGTACTAGTCATACGTCTCACTTTGTCTGATGTGCTTCCTCTCTTTCTCCAGCGCGCAGTGTGACCACACGTGACAAATTAGCCTTAAGACAACAGCAGCACGCGCCCAGCAGGTACATCCATCTCGAGCAACATTCGTAACGACCTTCAAGCACCGGATTACAGGTGTTCCCCAAACACATTTATTTCTAGTGCAAGCTAGACTTGCTAGCATGATAGCGCCGCAGAAATTAGCAAATTTACTGTAGCTATTTATTTATTTATTTATTTATTTTAACTAACAGTGAACAGTGGGGGGGAAAGTAGATAAATAAAACAACAATTTTAATAAAAAATTTAAAAAAAAAAGAACGATTTACAGCAGATCAGGAAACTTCTTCGATCACCAAGGGTGGAAATGATGTTGAGGAAATGTTCTGTGTTTACGTTAGATACTGTAGCTTACAGGCTTACTGGCGGAAAACTAGCGGATAATTTAGCATGGCTGAGATACGGACCTTCTGAGAAATTTCCATGAGAAATATTTCCTAATATTCAATTTTCTTTCTTTCTTTCATCCATCCATTTACTCATCCTTTTCATGTTGCATTTTTTCTTTCATCCATTCATCCTTTCTTTGAATCATGTCCGTCTTTCTTTTCACTTTTTTATTTGAACATCATTCTTGGACTCATTCATTCCTTCACCCATCCATGCTTTCTTCCTTTTTCTACCCATTCTGTTCCTCATCTATCCACTCATTCACCTTCGTCTTTCTTTTTTTTTCAGTTCTGTTCATCTTTACCAACAAGTCATTTCATTCTGTATTTCACCCATCCATCCTTTCAAATTGAGTTTTTTCTTTTTTTTTTTTTTATTACTTCTCCCTCTCACCCTTTCTCCCTCCACATTCCCTCCAGCTTTGATGTATTCATTTTCCTTTCACTATTTTGTCAACCTTTTTTTTTTCTTTCTTTGATATATCCATAAGTTCTTTCTCTTGTTTTTAACCATTTCTTTTATTTTCAGTTATTTTACTTCAAATCATCCATCCTTTATTTTGCTCCATTTCTTTCACTGGACTCATGTCTTCTTTAGATTTTTTCCCTTTTTTCCTCCTTCCTTTTTTTATCCCTCCATCCATTTTTTCTTTCGCTCTTTCTTAATTGTTTTTTTTTTACTGAAAACAATGAAATCTGCATTGCTCCTCCCACCCGCACTGTTGTAACCCCCTACAGCAAAACAACAACCACCTAACATTGCATAGTAACCACTGAGCTATCACCTAGCAACCGGCTGAAATACCAACACGATGATGTAGCAACCACCGAGAAAACCACTCGCAGGACTATAGTAAGGACCAAGTAACAACCGTCAGAGATACCACAGCGATGCGGTAGCAACCACTCATGAACTGCACCACTACACCTTAGCAACCACCTAGCAACAACCTTACGAGGGTGGAGTAGAGCTTGCTACTTGCTCTCTACAAGCATGTGCACATAAAGAAAAACACACACACACACACGTCAAATCTGCCACCACCTAGACAGAACATTCCGGTCTCCTGAGGGAGTGAACCACTGACACTGTGGCAGAAACAACGGAAACAAACATCTGGTAGCGATTGAGAGGGTCTGAAGGTCCTGCCATCTTTCTGCAAGCTTTAAACACTCCGTGTGTGTGTGTGTGTGTGTGTGTGTGTGTGTGTGTGTGTGTGTGTGTGTGTGTGTGTGTGTGTGCACGTGCCCGTGTGTGCACATTCCCCACAATGGCAGGAATACATAATGATAATGACCTTAAGATATCTGGCTTATCCCATTGGAAAAAAAAATCTTCCTCTATCTCTTCTATTTCATTAGTTACACTTTTTTCATGATGTCATACTTCTCTCCACCATCTTTCTCCATCATTCCATCTTTCTTTCATCCTTTGTTCTACTCACTTTTGTTTCTCTGCTGCACCTTCTTTAACCCAACCACTTTTTTTATCCAACCATCTTGTTTTTCCTTTTTCATCCATGCTTCCTTTCATTTTTTTTCTATCCTTCTTTCACATCCATTCATCCATCCACTCTCCCTTACTTTGTTCCATTGTGTTATTTCATCCATCCTTTCATGTTTTTAATTATTCATACATTTTCCCTCCCTGCATCCATTCATCCATCTTTTATATTTTCCTTTCTTTCTTTCACTTTTTTTATCCATAATTTTTAATCCAAATAGTTTTAACCCTTTCTTTTTTCTATCCTCTCACCTACCTTTCATTTCTTTCACTTCTTTTTCTCTCTCTCCATTTTCATGGGTAAAGAAACCAATTGATACTTTATTATTCTATATTATCTATGAACCCCTTTTTTCCTCTGTTGCATTCTTTATTTCATCTGTCCATCCCTTCATTCGTGTTTTTCATTCATTATTTCTTTATTTACCATCCGTCCATCTTAAATGTTTGTTTCTTTCTTTCTTTTTCATCCATCCATCATTTGCTTTCTTGAATCTGTTTGTACATTTTTAATCAATCATTTTGTTTTCCTTTCTTGTTCTTTTTTTGTATTTCTGTAGTGCTCTTTCTTCTGCCCATCTTTCTTTCTTCCTCAATCCATCCATCACGTTTATCCATCTTTCACTTTTTCATCCAATTCAATTCAATTTTATTTATATAGCGCTTTAAACAATTGACATTGTCGCAAAGCAGCTTTACACAATCAAAAGTAGTAAGTTTGTATAAAAATCCCAACATAATTTTTTACTTTCTTTGACTCATTCATTCTATCATCCATCCATGCTTGCATTATTTTTTTAAACCCAGCCTTTCTTTCCTTTCTTGCCTTCTTTTGTTCCTTCCTCTTCACACCACGACTAGGTTCTGCTGATCAAACCCTTTCACGTTGCCACCCTGCTGGACGTCTACTGACTTTACCAACAGTACAGCCTACAAACACACCAAAATCTTAAATCATTTATGTTGAAGTGTGTGTGTACTTACACAATGCCTTACACACACAAACACACTTTCCTGAGTGAATATTACACAAGAAACCGCATTGACTGAGAACTTGGACGACCAAAACTTTCACTACACACTCCTCCTTCTTCTCCTCCTCACATCCTAGAAACCCGTTTCTCGTCTTACCAGTCGCTATTATAGGATAGGAATAACACACATCATCAAGATCATCCACTGAGGGATGCGGGGTGAAATGTAAGGACTTATCATGAGTGCCGTGTTCTCATCCATTATTCACACGCAGACCCTCACACAGGCCGTCTGTTCATCTGCCCTTTCACTCTCTCACACACACACACCTCACAGCAGAGAGTCGGAAAACAGGCCAAAATAAACCGAATGCTACGACCCAGAAATATCCTATAACACTCTTTCAGCTGAGACGTCAGTGTGTTTATGTTCCTGGAACATTCAGTATCGATACCAAAAAAAGAGACTAAAGCTTCAATTAAACACACACACACACACACACACACACACACACACACACCAATCCTCTTCCGTGTGCTGCTCTAGATTAGACAGGGCGATGCTGAGAGATCTGAGCATGAGAGATATCCTGAGTGTATTTGGGTCCTGACCCATTTGGACGACTTTTCCTGGAGTCTGATGAAAAAAGTAAGACGACATCGGCGAGCAATCCGGCGGGCGCCAAAGCTAGAATTGGGAGTTAATGAGGACAGAAAGAACCCAGAATTTTTTCTAGATGTGGCAACAGCGCTAACAAGAAGAGCATGTTGGGAGAGGGGCGCAACACGAAGTGTGACAGTAAGAAAATGTCGAGGTGACAATCTGGGGGTGTAAACGCCAATTAATAACAAGCAGCTCCTTCCTTTATTTTTGGATCAAAATCAACACCATTCCTGTTACAGAAAGTTTGTCAAGTTGCAGGTCAGAGTTTAACAGCGTAAACATGAGAGCGATGCGACAAAAACCTGGGATTTAAAAAAAAATAAAATTTAAGTGTTTAATTGTAAAATTAAAGAAGTCGACTTTCTTTAACTCAGGATCGCCCTTAGAAAAAAAAAACAATGAATTTGTTACTAAGAGAAAAACAAATAAGTGGGGACAGAGGGAGCTCAGTGATTGAAACTGACAGACAGAGAAAGTCGGATGTGAGAAATAGTCCGGGAGCAAGATTCAGGAATGTAGATCAAGAATAAACGTTCAGGAGTAATTATCAGGAATAAGTTTAAAAAAAAATTAAGTGTGATTCAGGACAGAAGATCAGCAGTGAAGATCAGGAGTGTGGATTGAGGACAAGAATATGATTGAGAAAATCAGAAGTGAGAGGTGAGGCTCAGGTATAGGTTTCAGGAAATAAAGATCAGAGTGAGTTTCAGTAGAGATGAATCAAGAGGATCTGGGCCCGTATTCACAAAGCTTTAAGCTACTTTATGCTCATTTTTTCTGTTATAGGCTATATATTTTAAAGATAATTAAACAGCCAAATGGTGAAAATGTGTCTACTTTTGAAGCAAACAATTTCTATATTTAAGTTCTTACAATTATTTACCCTACTGATTTCATTTTATCCAGTTTAGATTGATGGGATCAAAATGGGTCACCTTTTACCAATTTACATGATTGCAGGACAGTCTATTTAAGGTGCACTTTTGGATGGTATGTAGCCAACTATCCAGGAGAGATGGAAGGAAATAAAACAACTATTCAATTAAATTTTATTTGTATAGTGCTTCTAACAATTGTCATTGTCGCAAAGCAGCTTTACACAACTGAAGAAACTATGGAAGTTTATGTTAAATGTAAATTAATGAGTTTTAGGGGAAATTCTAAGAAAATGTCATATTCTAAGAATTCTCTTAAAATTTCGCCACTAGGAGCAACTTTTAGGCTTAAGAAGCTTTGTGCATACGAGCCCTGGAAAGTAAAATAATCATTTAGATTCGGGAAATGTGAGTGACTTCATTACGGGTTTAACCTGTGAGTGCGAGAACTTACCTTTCAGAGTCAATCTCGGTGCAAACCTGACTCTTACTGCATAAACATCAGTTAAATTAGCGGCTCACATCACGGACCTACTCAAAGGGTCAGGGCTCGAGCTCACACCTGACATGTGAGACTGGAGTGAACGATTTGAATCCTTTTATAGCCTTGTAATAATAATAATATAAAAAAAAAAAAAGATGGTGGCTTAGTCGTCCTCTCACACGTCATGCATTCATTTATGTATTGTTATAAGTTAGCTCCTGTTATCGTTTAGCCAGAAAGCACCAAATCCTTACGCTGGTACCGGAAACTCCTTCCATATGTGCTGAATTCCTGTCGCCTACAAAGCAAAGCATGCAATCTTACAGACTTTTCTTTTTTTTTTTTGTGTGTATGTAAAATGAAAATTAAGCAAAGTATTTACTTTAGTGCATTTTTTCTTAAATTCAAACTGGTCTGAAGAGAATCACGTAGGGAAAAATTATCACTTGTAGATGCTAATATGAAGAACAGTAGTTTTGTGTGTATGTGTCCAAACTGGTGTGAGTCAGAGGAAAATTGTGTGACGCTAGAGTCATTCATCATGCTAACATGGTTTAGCTTTCAGTCGCTGTTAGCCGCGTTAGGAGAACTGTGCTTCGTTAAGACGGCATAATGGAGGGAAGGTCAAGGTACCTGTGGGGGCAGGGGGGTGTTGTGGCATAGCGAGGGAGAGAGAAGGGGAGAATAAAGAAACAAAAGGACATGTATGCTGCATTAAGACGAATAGACAGACAGAACAACCGGGTATCGATACAAAATAAAGCAGGACTGGCGGTCTTTAAGAAGAAATCTTGCACTCTATCATTTATGTGAAATCTTATTCGAAAGCTAGCGTTCCCAGGTGTGTGTCTTTGTCCTCAGTGGAAAGAGATAAGAGGGATCACTGGGTAGGACCATGAACATATCGTTGCGATGTCTCAATCGGTCTTTTTGTTCTCTTCATCCATTTTTTCCCCTCTCCCTTTTTCTGTATTAAGACAGTACCACCTTTCACCTCACGTGCCTTTCCACATTCTACACACACACACAAAATGATTTACACATCCCAGCAGCACGGTCACCAGCATAATCAATCTCAATTATGGAACCCGGATGACGAGACCGAGAATGAAATGACCCCCCTCCCCCGCGCGCACACGCACACGCACACACATCGTAACCTTAGTAACCAAAAGGAAACCTTGTGACTCCTGGTTTTTAATAAAAGCCAAAAGAAGACAAATATCTCCACTCAAAACTGATGCATGCATGCACGCACACACACACACACACACACACACACACACACACACACACACACAATAGTCTCAGGTTCTGAATAAAATGTGGTGCAATTTTATGGAAAGCGGGGGGAAAAAAAGAAAAGAAAGCTCCCTGGCTTCAACTTGTCTCTCCTGCGCCAACCATTCTTGGTATTTCTTAGCAGGGTCTGCTGCCCAAATGTGAACGCGCGCGCACAGTGAAATGTGAGCATTCTTGCATATGTATACACACTCAGTTTGGTCTCTCTGTCTCGTCTATATGACCCATAGGTTATCCTACCACGCCATTACTGTATAAACTTCCCCCTGGGGAATCATTCTTACGCTGGCTCTTTAAAAAGCCGTGGAAATGTTTGGCTGATATTCGGAATACATAAATCTAATCTATTTACTGTAGATGCCGCGATAAGACGGCGAATTTTACACGCGACTGGAGCGCCCAGGTGAACTAAGGACAGCGCATGCATACATATACACACACCACAATAGACACAGACATGGTTTTTATTATCTGTACTGTAAGTCGAGTTAACTGATTGATTCTGTCAATAATTGAATGTTATTGGAGATGCCATTACATTGAAACACTTCACAAAAGAGTCTTGACTATGCTTTGTTTAGTGTAATGTAGTGGGGGTTGTGTATTGCATGCGCATGTGTATGTGTGTCTCCCAGAGGGCTTTAGAGAGACGGGGAAAGGTGAAGAGTAAAGAGGCGCTGCATGGCACCTCCTCCTTTTTATAAACTTGTCACGCCAACACATCGCTCATCAGTCTCTCTTCCTTTGTTCCCCATGCTTAAAGTTTGCTTTAATCCTCCTCTCGCCTCACCTTGTTCTGTTCATTACTCGGACAATAACCTTTTACGGTCGAGACATACTCAGCAGAAGAGTCCTATCTTGTCATGAGTGTTAAATAAAAAAAAGACATCCAATGATGTGTTAAAAAGCTATGATTGAGATCATGAGCTCTTTCATTACATAAATACAGGATGGGGCGCTACACGACTAATATCAGGAGAATAACTGGACCCCATCTGTGACAATGACTTTTTAGTCCCTCCCATCCCAGCCCAGATATTACCAGATCTGTTTTTTTTTTCCCATGTTCTCATACACTGCAGTGTATACTCTCTCTACCCGCTTCTCTACCACCTCTCTCTCTCGTTCCTTCTTTCTCCTCACACACAGGCAACATCTTGGCGTTCCATTGTTCATCCTGACAAGAATTAGGAGGATAAAGTGATGACATGCCGAAGCCAAATCAGTCTTAGAAAGATCCCGCTGGCATGAGCGGTGCACAGGAAATGGAGCTAAATGACAGGATTTTATCCCGGCATTTCGTCGTTCGGACCCTGACTAAAACGCGACCCAGATATTCCAGAAACACACTGGATTACTCAACTAGAGGCTGAGGAGTGCATATCACAGACAGATTTATGGCAAAAAGAATGTACCGTACTAAAATAAAGTGGACTGGGAGTAATGAATAAGATTAAAGTGGATTTAGGGTGTTTTTAGATTTGATTTATGGTAATTGTTGTGGAACATATCTAATGAGAATAAGATCGATGCCAAAAGTAGCGAAATCGGCTTGCTTGCTGCTTGGCATACCATAAATAATATCTATTGGTCGATCATAGGGAAATTGGCTAAAAATAGGTATCTGTGAGCTCAGGTATGCAGAAGAATATAGATGGTGCCGGGTCATCCTGGTGGAAGATCATGTTGGACTTGTCAGAATACAATACCTTGATTTTAGCATCTCGCATTATTTACATGGAACATAATTCATTCGCCACCAATTGGCAGGAGTTTTCAGACCCATTTACCATAAATTGTGTTAAAGCATCATTCAGGCACTGCTCATATCTTTTATTTTTCTTACATATATTGTCTTCCCATTTGCTTCATATAAACTTTTTTATTGATTTATTTATTTATTTATTTTACAGTCAATCGTGAGATCTTTCCACTTTACTCGGATTTCAGGAAGTACTTCTCTCCAGTTTCAATCCTACCATGTAGCCTAAAACGTTTCGGTTTCATTTCTGCTATTGGTGTTCCCCAGGGCGCAGTTCTAGGGCCACACTTATTCCTACGCACAAAATAACTGGAGGAAAACTTGGATCTCATGACTTCTACAACTTCAACTAGTCTATTTCTCCACCGGGTCACTTCACAGAGTCTTGGAAGGTAATTGTTTACTGAATATATCTTTGGACAATGCAGTATGTAGCCAAATGCTTAAATGTGAAAGGATGGGAGACAGCCAGCTGAAATCTTGGTGATCATCTTCGTGGAAGCACTTTGATTTGTGAATGGTGGTGATTAGGGGTGGGATGAGGTGGGGTAAATTTTTTTCCACACTGTGGATATATAAAATACCTTAAATCAACCCTCCGATGGCAAATAGCTTATATCATTTAGATTTTAGCTTCTCATCTAACACATCCTCTTGTATCATTTACATGGAAGATAATTCATTCACCGCCAATTAGCAAGAGTTTTCCCTAGGGCCAAATTCGCGTGTGTCCGAGGGCAATGTGCATATGGGTGTGTGTGCACCCCAACAACCCCATCTGTCAGGTCTGACAGGCCTGGCTTTGTCTACCAAATCCCCTGATGGCGCCTGACTGAAAAAAGGTCACATGACATATTGCAAAACAACATGATGGACTCGGAGGGATGATTTATGGCGTAACATGTTATTCCCCTTAGGAGCCATATTCCACTGTCAAGCAGCTTCATACACACTCACATACAGACATGAATGACTGTATAAAGCCATTACTGCATGAAGGACCCTTTATAGAAAGCAAATATAAAGTGGTGTGAATTGATTACTGGCTTTAAGCACTGTACATCTGGTTACAGACTGTATAGGGAAGGTGAGTGCTATACAGTCTGAGGTATAGGGAACGTGGGTGCTAAAACTACATCGACACCACAACAGAGAAGCAAGTCGAACTGTTGATACTATTACAGGAATGTGCAATATATCGTACTTTGAGGTAATTGCATTTTTGTATGCGGAGCAGAGGGAGGTCTAGAGTGTGTTACGGTCCTGATCCCGGGATCAAATAACTTTTTTACTACCATAAATGCTCTCTGTGATAACACAACTTGATGTGAGACTGTGCATACTCATGCACAAAACATTCGGTATCATAATCAAATTACCCCATTTTGCTAACTTAATACACTTGGTATTTGTAAGGTATTTGCATGATTTTAAAGACAGTGTCGGTGTGGGTTTAGAGATAAACGATCTATTAGACGAGTCACCGTATTGCACCAGCTCAGACTTATTTACCATAAGAAGGGTTGCAATGAGATTCAGGCACTTATATTACATGCCCAATACATGGATTCTCTCTGTCTTTCCTCATATACAGTATATACTTTTTTTTACCCATCAACAGTATTTGATATTTTTATTTTGACTAATCATATCAAGAGGTGCTCTTGTATCTCCAGGCTCAATCCTACAGTATCATGTAGCCTAAAGCGTTTCAGTTTCATTTCTGCTACTGGCGTTCCCCAGGGTGCAGTTCTGAGACCACTCTTTTTCCTACACACTAAATTACTGGGACAAAAACTCCGATCTCTTGACTTCTACCACTCCAACTTAAATGTCACATGCGTCTATTTCTGGTTTTCCTCCATCTGGCCACCTCCCAGGTTCTTGGAAGATAGTTGGTCACTGGATAAATCTTTGACCAACTTATTATTTAGGCAAATGTGCACGTATGGGAGACTACTTTCAGCCAGCTGAGAACTTTTTTTTTTTCCTTCTCAAGCTCAGATAAAAAACTCCCATCAGTCAAATTTACCAGTGGCAAACAGCACAAAAGATCTAAAAAAAGAACCCAGTGACTACAGATAAGGCAAAGAAAGGGAGAACCCTAAAGACTGAAATAGTGCATGAGCTCCCATGAGGGAAGAGTAAGGGAGAGCAAGGATAAGGTCCTGCTGTATTACAAGTGAAATTATAGCTAGTGAGCATTTTGGATTTCCAATAATTCATGTGCTAGGTTCAACAACTGCTCTGATTTGCTTTCTGCTGCTTCCCTTGAACTCACTTATAAAGTGCCATTAGGGTCTCTGTTAGACTGAAAGAAGCAGCTCATGGACCACATTAGTAGCTATTTGACCCCTAATTATCATGGTGGTCCACAGGGTTAAAAGGTTAACTCTGGGGCATGCAAAAAAACAAGGCTAGCAAAAACAGACCAAGCAAAAAAAAAAAAAAAAAAAAAAAGTAGACGGGGGCAGTGATTACATGAGGCACGTCTTATTCAGACAGAAAGTGCAAAGAAATGGACGGAATTCTCTTTTATTCAATTCAATTTAATACTACTTAATCTTCTAGTACCTTTCAGGACAACAAAGCTTGTAACATCCCACTGCATGGACAATAAACTTAGTCTAAACTTTTCCTGTTTAAGAAATATAAGGTTACTCAAACCTTTAGAAGGCTTTAAATAGAGACGTGACCATTTAAGGCCTTTTTAGACGCTGAAGCCACAGACTCGGTCAATAAATGTGGAACCCTCAGGAGACCGAAGGGAAAATCTTGGGTCTTTCCATCTTGGCCTGACCAGTTAAGAAAACAGCAGCTCTGTCAGCACTGGAATCTTTGCTGCTGCAAGGTAGTCACGTTATTCCGCTTCAATATGGGAAAAACAGGCATATGTGATGGTCACTTGTCCACGCCTGTGCATTTATTATATTATGTTGTTCGATTACATTATCTCTTTTTAGGTGGTTATAATAAAGGTAAAGTTATTGCTCCGACTCCCTTTAACTTCTCTGTTGACTTTTTGCAGTACATGTATATTTCAATATTGGTTACATCTGCTCACGCACTCCATCCTGGGTTTTGTTTGATGGTTTTGTATTATATAAGGAAGCAAAAACTGCTATCAGTGAATGATGTTAGAGTATATTATTTGGGTAGGACAATGAAAAACATTTGTCTTTGGGTCAAACCAACTTGAATGAACCAAACTTTTTTGAAGCACCAATGGGCTATGCTTTTGCGCTTGCTGCACCACTGATTCAACCTTTCTGCTGCAATATTGAGATAAACCAAACTTTCTGTGGCACCATTGGTTTGAAGCAACCTTTGTCTTGGACCACTGGCTTTTTTGCAACTGGTTCTCCCATACTTTTGGCTTCATAAATCTACTCATTTTTCTGTTCTAGCACTGGGTCAATGTAATCTTTTTACTACACCCTATAGTTTTGTGTCATTCCTTCTGTTGTATTTGGTCGAACACTAAGAAGTCTACAAGGCCGGTAGCAGGATGAGCCTACATCCTCTATACACTCATCAGCCATTACGCTGATGTACAGTATGGCTGGAAGTCGGTGCAAAACATTAAGCTCAGTACTATGTATGTTCTCCTTGTGCCACCTGTGACTCCACAAGTGTTTTGGGGGTGTGCTGTATATTGGGG
>JAAGKR010002783.1:0-86233 GCA_011419295.1 Clarias macrocephalus
AATAAATAAATAAATAAATAAATAGAAAATGATGGTGTTTTTATCCAAGGATCTAATTGAACAATAGACTGTTAAGCGTCTTTGTAAAAAGAGATGCTCGGATTTAAACTCCTCTTCTAAGCACTAGTCCAAAGCCGTACAAAATTTCTACTGCTACCTTTAGATTCCACTCTTTCCAACTCTTTCATTTTAAAATGAACTAGGGATGACTAAATCTCTGGAAATCTGCAGGGAGCAGTGAAATCAGGCATGTAGACAGTTGCAGGTAGTGTTATTTATTATACAGAACACATGGCTTTCAAATCACTGCAGGTAAAATCTGCACAGAACAGCAGTGTGCATGTCCGCTGAAAATGATGGCTGATTTTAAAACTTACATTTACACAAATGAGCTGAGAATGATCTATATTTAAATATGAATAACATTTAAAAACAAATATTATTGATGCAACGTATCATTTGTTGTGTGCAATAATCCTGAGCGTGCATAATGTTTGATTGCAGAAATAAAATCTACAGTAGGAAGTGATTTATCATCATCCATAGCTTGGATCACTAATGATGTGCTGGCTTTGTATAACTCTTGCCACGTGTCTTCTGCACAGCAGATAATCAAATCAAACAGACGTATTTTTACATCAGACACTTTTAGACCCGCTATAAGAGCTGGCAGTCCCAACTTTCAGTCTGAGTGAAACTTCCCTCATCATGTATTAACAGACACGCTTCTATTTTAGCGCCTTGAAGCGCCCACATCTCCTCCGTTCCCTGCCTACCTTCATGTTTATTTTTAAGGTTTTTCTTTAAGGTTTGATATGGCTTTTCTGTTTCTCCTTTTTCTTTTCCCCGCCTGTCTCTTTCTCTTGGTATCTCTTTCATGTCTTTCTGCGGCGTCTCTCCCAAACGTGCTGCTCATACGCTCGGCAGCCAAGCGGGGAACATGAAAAGATTCCAGCAAATCTGCAGCGATGAATTTTTAATAGAGCTGGTTCATAGGGTAATATAAATAAAGATTCCTCTTTCTTGATCTCATCTGTCAGCAGTTACACTGCAGGAGTACTCCAGTGACACTATACTCTAACAGAGGTATACTCGGTCTAGGACATCTGAACTGACACGTGGTTTATGATAAATTATTAATACATTTTCCTGATACGAATTTCCAGCAGGTCATGTGTTCATTTATTATTTATTTTTTAATACTGATTACTAGAAAGCATTTAAATCCTTGCTTTGTTTTTTTTTTTTTTTTTTTTTTGTGGTATAGGAATTTCACAAGTTATTTAAAAATCATTTTCTAAATTTCTCTGACTAGGCTGAAGGAAAGTCTAATGTCTAATTCTTTTTCCGTCTTACAGCCAGGCCGATGATTGCAGCGCTGCCACTGAAGCCTACAGTCCACAATGGCAATATCCTACCAAAGAAAAGCGCCATGCTGCTGTCACCCTCAGGTTCCAAGAAAGACAACATCACACCAGCGACCAAAAGGTGAGAGTCTGTGACCTTTATTTCATTCTGAGAATGCAGGATTTCAATGTTATAAAAGTAGCTACCTTTTTTTGGCTTCTGGCTCATAAACTTTGTTCAAGTTTTTATTAGAATCTGTGCAACGGTCTGCAGGTTGAGGGTGTAAACAAACGTTTTTGTAATTTGGACCTTACACTTCTTGTCTTTTTGTTCGAATACCATGTTATATACTTAACATAACTATGTGGGACGCTGCAGTGTAAGCGCTGTGGTGAAGCAGAGAAATAATGTTACAAAACTTATGCACGGGTGATTTGAGTACAAGAGTCATGACGTGCACATGCTGAGTTGGGAAGCTTATCTCGTACAGTAAATGCCGTACTATCATGCCGTACTCTCCTGTGCTTGGATGCGCGTGCCGACAAGCAGTTGGTGAAATAAATTACGAAACAACAGAAGATATTTTATTAAAACTTAATTTGGCATTTAGTATTTTCTGATCTGTGTTAAATATATTGTAGCACTGTCGCCTCACATCTCCAGGTTCCGGGTTCGATTCCCACCTTGGGATCTGTGTGCATGGAGGTCTCCCCGTGCTATGGAATAAAATCACTGTCAAAAATAATGTGTGTAAAAAAAAGATTTGTGTGTAATTCTGTGTTTTGCCCGAGTTGGATTCCAAAATCTACGGCCACGACAGCTTACAGATACGATATTTTGTGTGTTTGTTACAGTACAACTCTGAAATATACGACTCTGATCGTTTACAGACACAAAACTTGTTTGTACAACTCCTCTGTTACACGGACGAATTGCAAAATTATGCCCATGAATGTAGTGTGTCGTCAAAAATACGTCATCAAGGCCACATGCACAGGCGTTACTATCCGAAGGAGGAGGAATCGATACGGCGCATGCGCCCTGCCCACCGTTTTAAACTCCTAAAATCTTACCTGCTATAGTTAAAACATCTCTGTAATTTTACTTCTCTTAAACATGTCCGAATCTGTGAAAAAAGAAAACATACCTGAGACTATGAGAGACGCTCGTCTGCTGATCTGCCATTTTGGCGCCATTGGTTTAAAACGGTGGCCGAATCGATTCCTCGTCCCTCGGATATTAACGCCTTTGCATGTGGCCTTGATGACGTATTTTTGACAGCGGTTTAACACACTACATTCATACGCGTAATTTTGCAATTCGTCCGTGTAAACAGAGGAATTGTAAACACGAGTTTTGTGTCCGTAAGCGGTCAGAGTCGTACATTTAGGGCCCAAGCAGTATGACATCAGCCCTATGTTGTCATAGTGTGTGAGGGCCCTCTTGTTTTCCTAAGGATTATTTTTTTCCACCCTTTTGGACTTTTCGGGGGTCTTAACATACTCAAAAACTCATGAAACTTGGCAGACAGGTTGGAATCTGCTGCCACCAGGATTCCTGAGAGTCTCGTGGCCCAGGGCCCCCAGGGGCCCCCACACGATATTTTGCTGCCTAGCTCATACACACTTTCACGTAGGCACACGAAACTCGGTACACATTTAGAGCTCATCAAGCCGAATAACGTTCGCAAAAACGCACCCGATGGATTTTGATATACTACTCCTAGGGAAATTATACAATCGCTACCAAACTGGGCCAAAGAGATTGCAAACACATCTCACACACTAACACACACATCACTAATGTTAATACACAGACTCAAACAAGCAAACAAACAAACAAGCACAAACACAAGCACATTTACTCGTCACACACAGACTGACACATCTACACGTCACACACCTCTCTCCCTCACTCTCACACACACTAACCCTTACACACTAATGCGTGCGCGCACACACACACACACACACACACACACGCGCGCGCGCGCGCGCACGCATGCATGCTGCATGCGCACACACGAACACACTCATACATCACACACATGCACACATACATACACCCATATTACAAATGTTTACACTCACGAACACACACACACCTCTCACAATGCACACACACACCACACACACACCACACACACATATCCACACATACACACACCCCTCTCCCCCGAGACCCTGTATACAGGATAAAGCGGTATAGACGATGAGTGAAAGTGAGTGAGTGATGTTGTCCTTTTTTCCCTTTTTTATTTTTAGTAGGTTTTGAAACTCCCCCCAGTTGCTTGCTACCTAACGGATGTGATGGCAAGCTAGTTAGTTAGATAGTTAGTTAGTTAAATATTAGTCAATGCACAATGACAAGAGAACTAAATGGCCAAACTGTTGACCTTTTCTCACTGCCTGTGGGCCCAAACCCTGGCTACATGAGTTCTGATTATGTTATCAAAAGGGTTAAATTTGGCTAAAATGGTTAATTCTAAGCATTTTGTGTGTTGGTATGGAGCCCAGCTTGTACAATATAATAAGGTGTTGCAGCCAACTATCGGGATGAAACTGAAACCTGTATAGGAGGTTGAGTTAACATTGTTAAACTGAATTTTTAGTATTGCTTAAATGTTTCTCAGGATTTTCAACAATCTAGTAATAAAAAAAATTTTTCCCAACAAAATGCAACTTTTTTTCCCCTTTATGCAGTTTGCAGCCACTATATTCTATTTGAGTCTGAAGTTTGGAAAAATCTATGTACTGTTATTCCCCTTTACAAGCCTGTGTTATCAGGAAGTGAGTGCTCTTCTCATTCAGACCATCAAGGGACTAGCTGTCAGCATAAACAATAAAATTATCCTACACCGTCATTCCCATTTGAATATTTCAGATTCTGCATCTCTTGTCCCCATCGGATCCATTTTAAAAATGTCACAGGAGCCTGATAATATAATCTCTTCGTGACACACATGCCCACAGTGACTAAAACTGACATTTCTCATGAGTAGCAGAGTAACAGCTGCTACAGCCATTGTGCTGATGTCAGTCTCGGTGCACACTGATGCTCTGGCTGAGAGAATAACAGAGAGGAATAAGACTGAGGAGCGGTGATCCGTCTTCTTCCTGTCACACACACAATAAATATGCACTTCCTCAGATGTTGGATTGGTTCGGCGCTCTGTTATAATTTATAGGACTGATAGATGGATGACTGGGGCGATGACTGTCTGAATGAGGTGTACTAGCCTCATATAAATGGGGGTGTGGAAGAAAAGGCATGCATGCATGTAAATGTTGTGTCTGCCCATAGAGACCACTAATACATAAACTAATGCTAACACAAAAACATATCTGATAGTTTATCCTGTTAACATAGTATCACATTATTATTTCAAAGTATAAATACATTAGGTTACAGTGGATAATTTTTCATTCTGCAAAAAAAAAAACATTATGTTTTGAACAATTTTATACTGTATGTGTGTATGTGTCTTGGAACGGGACAATCCTTGCCGTGTGCCAAACTTGATCTCATAAAACTACCTACTTTCCTCATCTCTCTTTCACATTCCCTTTAAACATCTTCATGCCATCTGTCTTGCTGTATATCTTACCATTAGATTCTGCTCTGTTCCTATGTTGCATGCTCTGTGTACAGTGTGTCCAGTCTGTTCAGCTCATCCAAGTTTCCTCTCAGACCACCCTACAGGTGAGAGTATGTAATGTTTTCTCAAACGTTTCCTTTCCATAAGTGCTATACACTACTTTTTAAAAATGTAAACAACACACTATCCCTATATATGTTCTGGTTATTTAGAAGGTAGAAGGTATCTATCTATCTATCTATCTATCTATCTATCTATCTATCTATCTATCTATCTATCTATCTATCTAAATACACACACACATACCAACACATTGTCAATCGATTAAACATTTTAATCTAGTCATAGTCTGTGATTGATTATGATTAATTACAATGGTTGTATATATTTAAAAAAATACTGGAATTGGAATAAAGAACGCATGACAAACTGGTTAGAGGAAGCAGATTATGCAGTTTTATAACATCTCAAACATTAACATTTAACAAATTTTAAAAAATCTCTCAAATGGGTCCAGCCTTGCATGCAGTGGCTGGGTAGTATGGGGTGTGGCAACCCACTGACGGCGGGGCTCAAATCCAGATCCTCAGATCCGAAAATCAACAACTTAGAGTCTGAGCCACCACTCCCACAACTTATGTTTAATGTATTCTCGTGAAAATAGTTCCCCTTGAAGGTAGTTCAAACACACAACTTTGGTTTTTATCTAAACTTCAATCTAAAAGCTTTTTATAATTAAATTTGTCGTTCAGCACATCTGGTGATGTTTACTTGCTGATCTTGTTACACGCACTAAACTTTATCATTATCACACAAGACTGGGGAATCGTGCTGTCCTTATGGGAAGCCATTAGATTAATCGCATGGTAACACGTTAATATTAACAGCCCTTATATACGTATATATTATAAACCTTTCTCCTTCTACAAACAAAAATCTTTCTCACATGAAGCATGGATGTTTTAAAATCACCTAGGAAGTAATGGGCCCAATTTCAGGTCTTGAACATTCTTTGGCCTCATCAAAAAACTCCATAGTTTCCATTGTCATTAGTCTCTCTTAAAGGTTCCACTTCAACCCACTATTTCTCTGATGACTGAAAGCTGTATAGTTTCTTGATTAACGGTGAGCGCTCCAATTCAGTGCCCTGAAGCTTCATTCTTAACAAAAGCACCTCTTCAAGCTTAAACATCCAGCAGCTCCCTTCACAGAGGATAACATCACCAGCCAGTGACCGACCTGAAAGAGCTTTGCAACTGCAGCCTGGATTAGTCTTGCCAACCAATAAGCTGCTGATAGAGCCTTTTTCTTTGTTTGAGCGTTTTGAAAGGGCAGTCATTCTCTGTCCAGGCCTCTCTGTCCACGCTAAGCCATTACAAACCAGGTGACGAGTGTGTCATGGGAAAGCAAATAAAACATCCTGGCCTGCCCAGCTATATCCAGCAAGTGTCTCGTGTTTGTGTTTAGTCATTGAGAAAACTGGATATTTGGTATAACAGTCTGGTCAGTGACGGACTGTTATCTCCCCAGCACCATTTCCTCTTCTCTGAGTAAATGTTTATGCTCATGCACAGGGCCAGTTCCTGTGCCTGATACAGTATGTTAAAAATAATACAGTACAGACTCGTACTGAAGCTTTGGAGAACTGAAAATATGCAGAATCTAAGGTTATGGAGTTGTACAGAGTACACCTTTGGAACAGGGTAGATATGGACTGATCAGATCATGTGACCTTTTTCCATCACTCAAATTCCCTAGCTAATTTTACTCCCTAGTAAGCTTTTTTCTGATTAGTCTCACCAACAAGCGGCTAGACAGCTGTTTATTTCACATCCTGTGGGTTCTTGTTGCACTATGTGTGTGTGTTTGTGTGTGTATGGAAATGCTCTTACTTTCACTAATAAACAAAGCTATAATTTCTAGTCTAGATTTTTTTAATAACGATGCAACTTCTCCAAGCATTTTAAGTGATCTCCATGCATGATTGTTTTCGAACTGCATTTCTTCTTGATTGTAAAGCACTATCCTTCAAGGTTTTAATAATGTGTTGGACAGTTCTTAATCTAACTGCAGTAATTAAAATTCTCCCTAGTCGTTTTCTTTGCTTGATGCAGGCCAATAATACGACACTTCTGAAACGTGACTTTATTAGGGGCTGCATTGTGTATTAGCACGTCAGCCTTTTCCTTAATTAACAGAGAATTGATAGAGATCAGTGTGCCAGCGGGGACATGGTCAAGCCTCTCCTGCAGATTGAAAGAGCTGGGTGGAGATAATAGTGGGAAGCCATTCGTTATACCTGCGAATTAACCAGCCTCTCTTCATCTGCAGGCGATGCTGAACCGTGCCTGCACTGCCACATTCAGTTAGCACATTGCCAGTACAAGCAAATAGAACAGGCAGTTTAGGTATTTAACTGCTAACGTCATTCACAGGTGCCTGGTGAAAAATCAGGTTCAGTGAAAAGAAAAGTTTAAAGAAACCTTGAGCAGATCCTAGACATAATCATAAACATGAAGGGATATGGAAACAGTGACTAAGGAGAATAATATACAGTACAGTACAGCACATAAACTGTTACAACCCTAATGCTATAACAGTGATCATCCCAAATTTACAAACTTGCCAGATACAAAAAAAAAAAAAAAAAAAAGACACTATCCAGACACAAATAATTCAGTTAAATGTGATGAGAAATTGCAACATAAATTTTACCCAAAGCCTTCCTTTTACTTGATGGAATAAACACTATGTGCTTCAACACCAGCGACATTATCAGGAGAGAATAAAAACTATCCTACATTGTGCCTCCCAGGGATTTTGGTTCTCTCTTATTTTCCATAATCTTTATTAATACACAAAATAAGCTCACCATGCCGTACAGTTGAATTAAGTAATATGACAGCAGTGTAGAGAAGATGTTGCTTCAACAGCAGCTCTGACTTTATTCCCTGCTGTAATTAAAATAGGACGTTTTGTATTTTTTTATGTGCATGAAAGGAACCTTATGTATTGTATCTGTGCTTTATAGTAGTCAGTAATTTCCATCATCAGAAAAAAGACCTATGTAAGGTTTCTATGTGACAGCTGTTCACACAAACTTTGTTTTAGGTCACTGAAAACAGACCTCCCTCCAGCGTAAAGATATTCCAGATTTTTTTTTTTTTTGCTTGTATGAAAACATGCAGCATGCACTGTATCACCTGCTTTTGATGGCATACTTTTTTTTTCAGGCTCCTGATTGGCCAATATTCCTTTACGATTAGGGTTATATCATTGGCATTTTCGTATTTCCATGTCTTTTGTTTTAATGAATGAGGAAAAGTTTTTTTTTTTTAAATACTGCTGTTGCTTACAAGAAAAGCTGTGTTTTATTTTCATGAGAGAAAAAAAGATGAACAAATGGTGAACAGATGATTGCTTATTGTGGCCACGTGACCATCACACCTAGTCGTGTCTGTTAATAAAATCCCATTTCAGATTGACTCCAAATTGACTGTTTTAATAAATTCCACTCATTTACAGTAGGAAAGATTTTCACTGAACCTTGTGCACTGTCAGTATTCTTTGCAAACGATGTCTTAATGGACCTTGTTTGTTAGGTGCATCATCATGCCGGACAGGTTTGTGCCTCTTTGTTGACAATCATAATCCTGCAGCATATAAATACATTTGTTTCCTTCAGCAAGGAACATTTTGGCACTATTTGCAGATGGTGATGGCCAGGTGTCCACAAACCTTTGTCAGTATAATGTAGCTGCTGTAACATAAGCGATATCAGGCAGTAATGTCCAAACTTAATGTTAATTGACAATAAAATTAAATATACATATAAACAGATTAAAAGCACAAAGTGTCACTCATTAATACTTTTCAAATGGATATCATTTCTAAATTACCACTGTTCAAAAATCAAATGCATTGTGACATAATGTTATTGGGAAATAATCAACTGCTGGGTAACAGCCTGTTGGAGCTTTGATTTGGTCGATGTGTTTCCTCAGCACTGTGAAAAGAACAAGCTCATCAGAGCAAGTGGGCCCTATCAGGAAAGATGGTGGAGGTGAAGTCAAGAGTAATCGCACACGCACTGCCTCGACTGGAAGCAACCCAAGCAGCAAGAGAGCCAGTGAGAGGTACACTATAATTTTTTTCTGATTTTGGCATATACAGTAGTAAGCCTTACATTTAGAAAATGAGCATAACTACTTTAAAATATAATACCATTGTAAATCTATATTCCTGAACATGCAGTAATAAATTGAACTAGTTTTAAAGTACTGCTATTAATGTCATGCTGTTTATTTGGATTGCATGTTTTTTTTCTTTCTGACTCACACTTGGTAGCAAACAGAGGGAGCCTGTCTTCAGTGCTGGTAAGTGACACCTGATTCAGTGTTACTATTCATTCTCATGCAAAGTTTTAAAATTATGAGCTATGCCTGGAAAAGTCTGAGGTACATGACAATTCCTGTACAGTTCTCTGAGTACTAGGGGCTATGCCGGGAAAGGCTTAAATTTACAACAACTAAAACTAGTATGTTATTGTGCGCAGTGGTAAAGTGCTCGCCCTATCATCCGGAGATCGCGAGTTCGATTCCCGGGTGATGCTGTAAACTCTCGCAGCCGGAGGTCTAGAGAGAGCTGATTGGCCGAGCTCTCTCAGAGGGGAGGGATGAGAGGTAGTTACAGTAGTGTTCCCACATTAATCTCGGATCACGTAAGCGGAAGGAGCGGATAGCGCTGTCCTCCGGGTGTGTTACTCCGCCCCCAACGGTGCGTGAGCAAGCAGTTCGAAAAGATGCGGTCGGCTGGCGTCACGTGGGTCGGAGGAAACACGTGATAGTCTTCGGCTCCCGACTGAGTGGTAGGAGTAGCCTTAATGTGGGAGCCCCCTATTGTTGGGGAGGAATTGAACACGACTAAATTAGGGAGAAAATTGGGGAAAAAGCCCCCCCCCCCCCCAAAAAAGTCTGGACGCACCTTTTAATTCCATGATCTTTCCTGATTATTTATTTTTTTACATTGTAAAACAATGCTAAAGGCGTCCAAAATATGCAATATTTCCTTTGAACAGTTCATACTGAGGCGTATCTGCTACTTAAGCTCTGTAAAGCCGTCATAACGGCTCTAATCTGAGGTGCTGTTTGTTAACTGGTGATTTTTGAGGCTGGTAACTCTTCTTAAAGGTGAATGAACTTCTCCATTGCAGCAGGGGTAAGTTTTGGTCTTGCTTTCCTGGGAAGGTCTTAATGAGAGCTTGTTTCATCATCATGGTGCTTGATGGGTTTTGCAATCCATATGTGCTATTTCATAGTTTTTAAATCCCTAGTATTGTTCTAGAATGTGGGAAATAAATAAAAACAGGTTTTATTTATGGTGTGTCTAAACATTTTTTGCTGTTTCTGTACAAATCTGGCCCTATGCACTCCTGTAGCCTAAAAGTAATAGAATTTGTCTCATTTGTTTGTTATAAATAATATTCACTTAGTTACGGTGTTATGGTATACGAATCATTTCTTTTATTTTAAAATAAGGAAAAAGACTCTAATGGAAATCTAATTTTAATGCATGAGCTTGCCTCCTCTGGTTTCATCTCATAAAACTCTCAGTGACAGTTTGATTCAGTGCGTGTTGGAGAATGACGCATTTCATCCAATCAGCTAATCACAACCACATCTATCATCAGTAACCCATCTCACCCATCGTTTAACTACTGTTCACTTTCTCTTTGTGTCGCTAACGTGATTGTGCTTTTGTTTACTTTGTTGTGTTGCTCTTAATTTACTTAGCAGAAAGTCAATAGTTATCTACCTTTGATAAGCAATACAGTACTGTATAAGGCAAGCACATTACAAGTGTGAATCATGTACTGTACTGTTTAATTCATTAGAAAGCAAAAACACATAAAGCATGTGATATGTATAGTGTGATCATCGCAATCGGATTTATTGCCAGAAAATATTTTCCACACTTTCCAATCCAGTCTGCTTACATACATTATACTGAACAAGACTGGGGCTGCACACAGCATGCATTTTACGTTTGACCATATTGGTTAATCCCTGATTAATTGAAGTCATCCCACCAACCCCTCCAGATGTTAAGTGAATTAACAAAACAGCAAATTAACATAAGCGATTTGTTATCTAGAGCGCAGGTCCAGAGAGATGTCTCCCCACAGGGGCTTGTAGAGTAATTAAGAACAGTCTGGGATCCGATGTGTCAGGATCTCTCTCTCTCTCTCTCTCTCTCACTCCCTCTGTAAAGAGCCTTCTCACACAGTCTCTGTCTCTGTCTGTGTACACTCACTAAGGGATGCGGCGGGTGACGCACTGCAAAGGTAGGCCCTGATCATCAACCCTCACTTACCCAAATGGCTCTGTGGGCATTGTGTCATACTTAAGCTGGAAGGCCTCCATTATGAGCTCCTGCTCTGAGTACAGTCTCAGAATAAAAGGGTAGGATACTGCACCTTTCTGTGTTGCTGGGATGGTCTTTTGTACCTTTGATATGTTTCATTCGGTGGGAAAACGAACAGAATACAGAAGGGCCAAAAAAATTTATACACACTTCAACATGAAAAGTACTCTGTACTGTATATGGTCACATGATAGTGCGACTACTGACATCTATAGAGAAAACATAATGCACTACTATGCATTGCTGCCATAATTTAGTTCGACTCTTTTAAAAAAAGGCATAGACAGCAACTGTTGAAGCGTGTATACATTTTTTTTCCTCTCTGTATATATTTAAATTCATTTAAGAATTGAAATAACTGGACTGTACCAATTACCATAGCAAAGGAAACATACTAAAGACACAAAAGATGAACCCTTAAGGGTACCATGCCAGCTACAAGGGAAGATACAGCATAAAACAGTGCATAAAAGTACAATAAAGATCCTGGAGCAAGGTTCCCGATGATTCTAAAGGAGTAGCTTTACATTACACTGTTTATTTATTTCATCCTATGAAATTAAACCTTTGAAAGGTTTCATATTCTGGTGTGTTGAAACCAGAATATCACAAAACAGTGCAGTGCATGCTTACGTTACATAAAAAATCAAGAAACCTTGCTCTAGGAAATTAGGCCACTGGCTAGATTTTAATCCGGTGGGACAGTTTGGCAGTATCTCTCTCTATATATATATATGTATTTTTTTTTTAATTATACACTCCATGTTCTTCAGTAGACTGTCTCAGAGCAGCCGGGCCTAGCTTAGAATGGCAAAGAATGCACCAGATCCATGTTTGGTGTAAAGGCACGGGTTGACCTGATGGATGTGTGTGTAACAGCCCCCCAAAGTGCAATCCTTCCCAATCGACTAATGAGCACTCTCCCTAACATGCATCGAGAGTGTTGACAGCCTGTGGATGATTGCCTGTTAACCTGCTAGAGGCACACTGTGTGTTTGCTCACAGCCCTCGATGCGATTTTTTCACATGCACCACGGGAACCCACATTCTCCTGCAGTTACCCAGCAGCTCATTCAAAGGCTTGCTGGCGAACTTTTGCTCCACGCACCTCTAATTGTTCTTCAACCTTTTAAAGGCCTCAGATTTTTTCGAAACACAAGAAATGCCTCTGAGTCGACTTGGGCAATCTTGAGTGTAGCTTGTGAGTAGCAGATTTGAATGAAGTGAGAGTTTTGTCTACGTCTGTGGATGAGTCAGATGTCAGTGATGTGTCAGCTTGTCCTTCTTTACCCTTAACAAGAATCACACTCAAGTTAAATACCTAGTCCCTAAACGCCTCTTTCCCACACTGGTTTGTGATCGGGTAGTTCGTTTTGTAGAAGTCCTACTGTGCTCAATGTGGCCATTCAGAGGATACAGAAGATAATTTTTATCTTTTTCCTTTTTATATTTCATCCAATTTCTCTGCCATTTCCCCACTCTCATGACTTCACCTAGTGACCATGCAGATCTACCTGCACCAGCCAGCTGTACAGACCACATCCACTGACCTCTGCGAAACAGCTGTGCTCTTGTGCTCTACACACAATTCCCCAGAGGCCAACGTCTCACCCAGCAAGGCAACTCGGTCCGGCAGAATGGTTGCACCATTTACCATCCCGCTGAAGAAGTGTCTTTCTCATTCCTCCTACACACCAAGTTACCGGAGCCCCATTAAATCCCCCAGCCAGTATTTTCAAATCTGCTACTGATCTCAATTTTAGCACCAATTATGGAAATAGTGGTCAGTGGTTATAAAGAACAGTTCGATTTTGGTGTTGTTGTTTTTATTTATGTTTATCTTTTTTTTTCTTGTTTTTTTTGTTTGTTTTGTTTTGTTGAGCTCTTTTGCCTGTCTTTCTGCATGCCACTTTGACACAATTCCTTTGTCACTTATATGTCATATTGATCAGTTATATTTACATCTTTTTTTTGACCTGCTGTACTACAGTATATCTGTTTTCCCTCACCTGCTTCGCTTGCATATCTGCTTTCTTTTTCTGCGTCATTTGTATCTGTCAAATCAAGAAACTATCCCCATTTCTTATTTCTTAATTGTACAGTACATCAAACACATAATAAAACATGCATAATAGAGAAATAATAAAAGGAATTGAAAATGTTTTTTTTTTTCATTTTCTCTAAACTATTCAGTTTCATTCATTTAACCTTGCTTAACATTTACACTGGTTGATTAAACAAATACATATTTAATGGCTCTACGATTTTATCACTTTATAACATTTTACAGAAATCTTAATATCTCCATATCTTTACATAAATACAGTCTTAGAGAACATTTTAGTGTTCTAAGGTACTGCCTACAAAGTTAGGAGTGAAGGATAGCCAGAACCTTATACAGTAATGCAATGTTAGATTATTTGTTGTTCTGAAAACAAGTTGATTTTTTTTAGACGAAGGGTACGTGAAAATGTATTTGAAAGGAAGACCCATCACCATGTATATGCCAAAAGAGCTGGTGGATACGTACTGTCTCGAAGCAAAAGCCGATTTGCCTGCTAAGAAACTGAAGCTAGACTGGGTGTATCCTTTTGCATCATCATATACACCAAATTGTTATTAATCAGTTTGTAATCTCACTTTAACTTGTATGAAACTGTTCTTTCGTTCACATGAGAAGACATATTTCAACTCACTTAAATAATATTACGTGAATCCAAATGCAAGGGCTTCTGTGCATGGAAAAAAATCCCAAGTGTTTATGAGAGTTAATGTGTGTATGTATGTCCCCATTTTACAGTAGGTTGTGTTTCCATATAAAGGACATTGTTGTTGAGACAGTCTCCAGATACACTGTAATCTTGACCAGGATAGAACAGATGAATGAATGAATGAATGAATTAATTAATTAGGCCTAAAGTAAAAGTGGGGTTTGTACCCTCAAAAGAATTAAGTTATATCTTCGGACTGTATGGGAAGACATTTCTAAGAGTTCTGCATAGTTTCAACATTGTGCTGAACACCCATTACAGGATCTTGTATTGGATCAACTCCATTCCATTCTGTTTAATTATATCACATATGAAGTTACTTCTAACATAATATGAGTTTTGCACTCAAGTGTTGTAGCAAAAGGAACTGGTGTTGTGTCCACGTAAAATATCAAGACCAAGCTTTTGTTATCCAAAAGTATGAGACAGAAATACATCCTTTTCCAATGAATGCATAATTTATTGTGAAATGAATATTTCGTTCTTTTACTGCTTTAATAAATAGCAAAGAATGTTGTGTCCTGATGTCTGTAGTATGTCAGTGAAATGAAAGATTTTCAATTACTTTTGCCAAAATATGAAATCTCCCAACAGAAGTGCATGCATAATGCATTTTTTGTTTCAGCATGGAGGTCATGGTAAGCCCCAAGGGGAAATCAACTTGTGTTATAGGATTACTCATACATCAAAGGATGAGAGGCAATGATCTTTTAACATGATTTACTATTTTGTAATTTTCTTACTAGTAATATCTACATGGAAGACCAAGTAATCTAGTTTTTCATGGGTGGGTTTTAGTGCTGCAGGCTGTCAGAGTTGGTTCAGGTCTGTTCTCTTCCTGCTCATGATTGAGGCACTTCATAATGCAGCTGATTGTGCACTTTCAGAGAAACGTCTCTGTGATTATGAGAAACCAAAACAATGAGTTCTGTGATATAAACTGAATATAAGCAACTATAAAAATTTTTTAAACTGATTTCTTCTCTGCAAAGACAAATTAGCATTGAACAGTCTAATTTCTCATGAGCTTTGGTGTAATTGTTCTTAACCTTAAGTTAGCTATGGCTACCGGGGCCGTGACTGTCGTTCCAATCTCTACCTGCTCCCCACTGGCGAGACGGTTTATTTCATTGCCTCCGTGGTGGTGTTGTACAACGTAGATGAACAGCTGCAGAGACACTACACTGGGCATACTGATGACATCAAATGGTGAGAGAAAACTTGTACCTCTGCATGCAATTAGCATAACTTAAGATATGTTACATTTATAGTATGCAATAATAGTAATTAATATTAAATGAAAAAATGTATAGAGGGCTTTTCCATATGATAGTGTGCACTGAATTGAAATTCTTGATGGTCCTTGCTGTCTACTCAGTGATGTCATATGCCGTTAATCACCTGATGAACTGGCTGTGCATTATCTTTGTAATGAAAAACTGTTAGGAATATGATGTAATAACCTAGAATCCTGCTATAAACCATCTCAAACTAGCACAAACTGTATATGAACTTACATCAATTGCGATGAAATTCCTACCACACCACACCATTTGCTATGACTATTCAAGAACTGCTTTCAAGTCTCATCTGTTAACAGCAACCTGGATATAGGAGTTAAGTTGAATAAAATAAGGGTGATAGGTTGTAAAAATAGTATATATATATATATATATTAAGGTTGAGGAAAGTAACATGTTAACTCGTGCAAGAAATGTGGATTAAGATGTTAAATCAGGATTCTTATTTTGCAAGCCTGCTGTAACAATAGGAAGTCCTGTTGTTGAGCATTTTTGATTTTGAATGTGTGTGTGTTGGATATGAGTGAGTATGTGTAACGACGCGGGTCTCGCGAGGGGGAGAACCGCGCATAAATACTCTGTACGGTTCAGAACGGGCAGATCCTCAGGCTGCTACGCCGCGGAGTTCTGAACAGGCAGAGGCGCGGCCACAGAGACACGCGGTTGCCAGGCAACGCCGCCGTAGGGCAATCAGGCTGGACACGATGCACCTGGCGGCGTGTCTATTTAAGGGTCCTGATACCGCGGCACTTCGTGTGATCATTTAGGTAGCACCGGTAAGGTATCAGGGCCGAAAGAAAGAAAGAAAGAAAGAAAGAAAGAAAGAAAGAAAGAAAGAAAGAAAGAAGAGAAAGAAAGAAAGAGAGAGAAAGAAAGAAAGGGAAAGAAAGAAAGAAAGGGAGAGAAAGAAAAGAGAAAGCGAAAGAAAAAAGAGAGAAAGACAGACAGAGCGCGCAGAAATTCGAAAGGGAGAGACCCAGCCTCTGTCTCCCTAAAACGGTGTGTGTGTATGAGAGAGAGAGCGACACGCCTCAGTTCAGCGTGCGCTCTTAGTTAAGTGTAAAGCACGAATTTAGAAACTCTCTCTTTCTCCTATAAATCTTCGGTAAGGGCGAAGGCCCTGAGAGGATATATATATTTTTTTTATTTTATTTTTTTATTTATTTTAGTTACCAGAGCCCCGTCCGTTCTCGCGTAGACGGCGGAGTTCTGATTTTTTTTTTTTTAGTTTTCTTTCATTTACTTTTTAACTTCTAATTTTCCCGTGCGTGTCACAAGCACCCTCACAGCTGCTGTTTCAGTCACCCCTCTGTGAAGCTCTGCGTCAGGGCACTTACAAACATCAAAACACCTCGTGGTGCGGCCCTCCATACCGCACCACGTAACAGTTTGCCTGTTTCATCGTTTTATGATTAACATGAAATGAGCTTGTGTGCGCAAAATGTTTTAAAAGAGTACATGTAAAATCATAGTCTCACATTATAATATGAACCTACCAAACCAAAGCACTTTTAACAGATGTTAAACAGATGTTTTAACACTTTCCCAGGGAGTAAAATTATTATGGTCCACTTCTGGCCACCTCTACCACGTTCATCTGGCCTACATGCGCATAGAATGATGGCCCATGAGCGGTCCAAATGCCAAAGGCATGCATGAACAATTATTGCATACTTAACACAGTCAACATTTTTTAAAGACATTTTTTAAACAACACTTAATTAAACACGTTACCTGGTCAACTAAACTTTTGTGGGGAAAACATCTAAAACAATTCAAAGCAAGTGGGTTTTTAAATCTATGTACTATTATTATTATTATTATTATTATTATTATTATTATTATTATTATTTACCTGCACCACACGTGGGCCAACAGAGCCATCTTTGCCAGGAGTGGCCCTCATCCAGGTGCTGTATTTCATCTGGATTTATGGCCCCCAGTGCACTTTAGTTGTGTGTGCCTGTGTGAAAGATTAAAACGCTGTGTTAGATATAGCACAAAGTAGACAGAAACTGATTTACTGCAAGCTTGTCCCTAAGGTCTCGTGTTATTATATACAGTATGCATAACACACCACACAGTACTGTAGTTGGACTGTGGACTGACCTTGAACCACCTACAAACTGTTATAGTTTAACTTGTAATAGCTTATAAACTGCTATGATCCCCTTTTCTTTTTAAATTTGGTGACTACATAAAAAAAAATTGTACATGGTAAGAGGTTTTTTTTTATCCTAGGATTTCTCTTTTCAGGATCAAATTTAGGAATGTTGCAAAGCCCTTTTAACATTTTAAGAAAACATGTCAGTGATGATTGTACCATTTTAACTTTTAACAACAGCAATGTGAATTAGTATGATAAACAATATCCTCTGCATTCTGTTTTTTTTTGTTGTTGTTGTTGATGTTGTCACTTATACTAGGTTTCTAATAACAAATATATTTTTGCTCAGCCCCACCTACCGGGATACTTTTTAAACCTATTTTTGTAACTCACCATCACTGTAGACTAGTAATTATATATAGTGAAGAACTGTGTGAAGGTTATTTGTACTGTATCTTTTTAATTAAAGATCATCAAACAGGGCCAAAGTTACCATGGTAACCAATATGCCAGTTTTTAAATAAATAAAATAAATGTTATATCTCCATAATATAGTCATTGTTATGTACTTTTCATTCTTGTTAAGCACTGTTAACTACTGTCCTTTTGATCTTCCTATTGTCCCTGAAGTCTAGCTGTCCATCCTGATAAAATCACCATTGCAACAGGACAAGTGGCTGGAACCTCTTCAGATGGCAAAGTAAGAGAGTACAGTACATACCATCACTGAACCTAACACTGAGCCACTTTGAAGTGTGTTGACAATGAAAATGATTTATCTGTACCTCAAGTGCCTTTCTGCTAGAGCCACAACACATGAATAGCACTTGATGTCCAATTTAATATAACAATTCCTTTTTTAAACAAAAAGTATATAAGAGGCTACAAAGAGTGTGTGAAAGTTGCATACCGAACATTATGGAATACATTCACCTCCTTATAATGCACGAAATGTAGAACTTAACAAGTTGTACATCATTCAATGGGTTTACTTAACATATATTTTGCCACACAGCTCTGTATATCAAATGGATTTATATTTTTTTTAGTTACATATTTTTATTTTGAAAATGTTTTTTAGGACGTCTTATTATTCAGTTCATAAGCACACAAAGGATTATGCTTGATTTCACAAAGTGTTATAAAAAAATATTCTCTGCATAGCCTTTAATTTGTATATCTTTTGATGTTTATAGTGACGGGAAATGAGTGTGTGTATATATATATATATATATATATATTTGTGTTTTTTTTTATATTCAATGCATAAATCAAGGTCACATTTACACATATATTGTCTTGACATTGTACTTATATATGATCAAAAGCATATATACCATATTTGGAACTTCCTCAACCTGTTGGAAGCAAATCGGAAGTACAAAATTGTTTTAGAATTTACCTTTACTGGAACAAACCCTTTCCATGGACCTTAAAGATATGATTTATGATGGTTGGACTGAAAAAAACCTAAGACAGCCGGAAATGACATTATGTATGTGAGTGTTGAGGTCAGGTGGCAACAAACTTCTGGTGGTGAAGTTTTCATACAGCAAAAAGCAACTATTTCAAAAAAGTTTAATTCTAGGCAATTCCAAAAAAAAAAAAAAGTCCAAAACAACAACACTGTAACGGTAAACATAGTTATAGCAAAGACCAAATAACTTAAAAATCTCTACCAATGCAATTGGCTTGATAATTGGTTCATCCAGATAAAAAGTTCACTGAGCCACAACTAGTGGTCCCCAGTCATGTGTGGCATATAATATTTTACTATAATACTGCAGCATTACACATTATTAAAGAACCATGAATATGGTGACATATGGAACATATTACAAGAGAATTTTATCTCAGAAAAGAAACTAAAAAGGTGAAAATGGACATTTTAATGACTCCTAACATACAGCCAAATAACTATAAAAAATTAAGTAGGCCAGGAGTGGCTTAGACAATCTGCTGAGCTGAATGAATCACAGTCTCACTTTATAGAGGATTATAAAATTGTGAGTCTATTCCAGGGACCCTCATACCCTTGGGGAATTAAAAAGAAGAATGAGACAAATTTCAGCACCAGTGCTGCATAAACCTAATTACATCTTACTGTAGAAATGTCTATGCCTGTAATTGCCAAAGTACAACATCTATTGTTAATGCTAATGGTTTTAATTTTAATTATCTGAATACTTTCATTTCCTATAATTTTTTTTAAAAGAATGACATTGTTTATGCTTATTATTAGGACACATACTTTTTGGAACATAAGTGGCACGTCTAAAGATGTAAATTTGGAGAGCATATAAAGTCATGTCTGTAAGTATTTGGACAAAGACAAATACTTGGACAAATTGGAGAAAATTGAGAATTTTGCCCTTTTACACAGCCACAGAGAGAGAGAGAGAGAGAGAGAGAGAGAGAATTTTAAACAGTATGTGAAATGGTTGAGATGTTAATTTCCCATTAGTGTTGGCTTATAATACTGTGGTTCTGTCTTAGAACATTCATTAAATATTTGTTTGCATAAAACACGTATATTTGGTTTAATCTAAGAGCATTCAGGGGTGTTTTGTCCTGAAGGTGCAAATTATAGGATGGCGTATTTTGTGATCATGGCCCTGTTTGTGTGCCCATATTCACACATCAGATGGACATTACCATGATGCACACTCAAGACTTTTAATATTTCATTATGTTCATTACTTTACTCCTCCACGAGCATCTGATATCCAAACCTGAAACTTTCCACATCTGGTAATGTTTAGTGCGCACAAAGTCCTTTTTTTATTTTACTTATTGTTTCACCCCTTGCTGTGTGCACACAATTATTCTTTGAAAAAAAAATTCCATCAATGTCACTTCAGCCCACTGCACCCAATCTAACCAAGAGGGCATGAGTAAAAACCGCTTTTTATTATGATTATGGCTCACTAAAAATTCAATGGTAATGCTTTAGGGTTTTCATTTTTCAGGAATTTATTAATGATGTGCTGTGTGATTTCTGTACATGTGGCTATGTTTAAAGATGATGTTCATCCATCCAAATAATCTGAAAGACCAAATTAAATGTTAAAGGATAATCTTTTTTTAAGATCTGGCTTGCAAAATAATCTGCTATGAACTTAGAAATGCCCTTTCCACTAGAATGATATCTCTATTCTTACATAGGTGTGTGCGATTAGTGCTGAGCCGGGCAAACAATCAAGGGCAAAATGGTTCCTGTGTTAATCTTAATGCAAACAATGAGTGTTATCAGTTCAGTTTTATCACTGGGATAATTAACATAACAGCCAAGCTAGCCAGTGATCCCTCTCATTGCTGAAGAATGGCCCACCTTAGCTGAATATGCAATAGGAAACATTAGCTGTGCTTTACAATCAACACATTCACTTCCATCTGGTAAACTTGTCTCTTTATCTAAACATCAATGAGAGAGAAACGACACTGTTTTCTTTGAGTCACAAATGTGATTAAAAGCGCAAATGGCAAAATAACTCCACCTCCAATTGTGTCTGTTGTTATTTAATATGCAGTTTAGTATTAATAATACAGTATGTTGATTGAGTTAAAAAAATTCTTTTAAGTTTTTAATTACAAAGATGTTGAAGATCATGAAAAACATTATAAGCAATATAAAACCATCACGTTACAGCATCATCAGCTTCCTCCTCTATCAGTTTTCATATTGGTCACAATGGTACATTACAGCAACTCGCTATCATAGTACAAAGTATACATTGTATCCTCTCAGGTTTATAATATTTCAGTAGAAGCAGAGAGGACCAGATGAAGACGAAAAATTAAACAGCTCTTGTACATAAATCGCCTGTACATATTTTAAATTGTCTAACCTTATTGTGTAACTGTACATTGTGTAACATGGTGTTTGAACAACATGCAAATCACAGTGTCCTATTTCACATGCATTGCGGATGTCAAACACCACATACCTGTACTGTATTTCATCTCTCTTGAATTAGTGACTGCAATGGCGGTGTAAATATGTAACGAATGTAAATGTCCTATTCTTGCCTTCACCATTCTCCAAAAACCTTTCGAACACATTTAAACCACTCACGGTAGCATCTGTGTTGTACAGGAAGTACGTTTTTTAATTTCTTTGTAAATGTGAAATATTATGCCACTGCAGTAACTGCACTTTTGATTACATTCCAGGTTTAAGAGCGTTTTATGTTTTCTGCCATCATGATCTTTCAGATGTAGCCCCAGTTTCCCATTTAAGAGTGCAGAAAGCTTTCCTGGAGAATCATTGAGCCATACTATACACAATCCAAAGGCCAAATATAACACAGTAAAAAGGAAGTCAGGATGTTTTTGAGGACTCTTTGACACAGCTGTTAAAGCACTGGGGATTGTAGAATGTTTATTCTTCAGAATTGTACTTGGTGTCTCAGCGTTTATGACAGTGTTTAAAAGACTATATATAATGCTTGTCTAGCCATAGCCTTGATTGGGATTTTCATGGCATTTTATTTTTGCGAAGCATTGTCTTTGGTAAAGTATTACTGTGACCCTGAGCATCTTGTTACGGACCACTTTTTCTGCTTTAAATGCTTTCACTCATAACGTATCTTTTTAAGACAATTTTATTAAATGTTGTGAAACACTTTTACCGAGCAGCAACGAAAAGCCCGATTTTCAGAATCAGGTTAAATTTTATTCTTGAGTTTAATTTTTAATGTGTAGTTAATTTTTTATACATTTTTTTTATTCTGTTGCAGAGAAATTCTAATAATAGCGGTATTTCTTTTGCAGCAGTTAGCTCCTCACGTCCGTGTTTGGGACTCTGTGAGTCTAAACACTCTGCACGTTCTTGGGACTGGCTTTTTCGACAGGGCTCTCGTATGCCTCGCCTTCTCCAAGTCGGTAAGAGACACCTTTTACATATTATATATCAGAATGGCTTAATGGATTTAATGACAGAGCATTGTACTAATCATATTTTCTATATTTAACCTATTTAGAATGGGGGCAGCTGGTTGTGTGTAGTAGACGATTCCAACGACCACGTCCTCTCAGTATGGGACTGGCAGCGTGAAGAGAGACTTGCTGATGTTAAGGTTTGTCATTTTGGGACACGTCAGCATTCTAAATAACCTCTTGGAGCAACTTTAAATCTGACCTTTAGTCAGTATGAAGCAAATATTATGATTTTTAGAAAAGGAATGTTTTTAATCTAGCTCGTTTCCAAGTCAAATGTTAATGACTAATGTTTTTTTTTTTCCTGCACTCTTATTACAGTGTTCCAATGAGTCAATCTTTGCTGCTGATTTCCATCCAACAGATGCTAATATAATTGTAACATGTGGGAAGTCCCACCTTTGCTTTTGGTCACTAGAAAAAGGCTCTCTTCTAAAGAAACAGGGGCTGTTTGAGGTATATTTACAGATTACCGAATATCTATTTTTGATGGGTAGCCTGTGTAAACAGTTATTATTGTAATTAATACCAAGCATATTTATGTTTCTTGCAGAAACAAGAGAAGCCCAAGTTTGTCTTGTGTGTGACTTTTTCTGAAAATGGTGACACCATCACTGGTGACTCCAGTGGAAATATACTTGTATGGGGCAAAGGTAAAGAATTCAATGGTAGACTTGGTGACATGGAATTATTTGTGTCAATGTTTAATAAATTGCTGATTTTAAAAGTCTGGATGAATAAAAGATCATGCATAATGCATTCAGAATCCATTCCATGTATACATGTTGAATATTTCATTAGTATGTTTATGATAGCTGTGCATCCTCAGCATTGTGGCTCTGAGCTTTGCAAACCGTAACAGTGTAACAGCTGCAGTCACAAAATTTGATTACCGATTTCTAGGAAGGATTTTCAATCAGTGCTGCTTAGCTGAACAGATTCCTCCTACGCTCATTGTTTCTGACCTTCCAGAGAGCGGGGTTAATGTTTGCTAATGTGGTTCACTGCTCTGTGTCTGTCTCGAAGGCTCTAATCGCATTACTTTGCCCATTCTGGGTGCACACGAGAGCAGCGTCTTTGCTCTGTGCATGCTGAGAGATGGCACATTGGTCTCGGGTGGAAAAGACCGTAAGCTCACTTCCTGGGATGGAAACTTCCAGAAGATTCATATGGTGGAGGTGAGTCACAGTTGTGCCACCTCGGTGAATAGAATAAAATTATGATTATTTCATAATAATAACATTAAATAGCAAGTAAGGTGCAGATTTTTTATATTCATTGCTCCTTGTATAAAGTGAAAGACTTCGTCCAGTTGACTAATAACTAATAATTAGTTGTTCATAACTAATGACTAATAATTAGTTGTTCGTCGATGTATGAATTTTTTTTTTTTAAGGTTCCTGAAGTGTATGGGCCTATTCGCACAATTGCTGAAGGGAAAGGAGAAACTATTCTCATTGGAACAACCAAAAACTACATCTTGCTGGGAAATTTAAATGGGGAATTCACTCCCATTACACAGGTGAGTACAGAACTATCTGTCAGATATAGACAGCTTTGACTTAAAAACAAAGGTTTCTTTAGTTCATGGTTTTTACAGTATATCTAAGTAATTAATACAAATAATTCAGTAATAAGCCCTAGGTGAAAAATGCTCCATCTGATCCTAATTTTACATAATTGAATTACCAGCTTTCCTATATGCAAAGTAATTATTGTAAGCACAATTCAACTATTCCTTTATATTCTACATTTTTAGTCTATGTCTAAGCTTAATATTTTATTTCAATTCAACTAGCCATTATCAAGAAGCAGTTTTACTGAAATCAGGAAGGAGATATAGAACAGTACTGCGCGAAAGCCTTGAGCCACCCGTCATGTAATGAAAGCAAATGTTTTACTATAAAAGCCTGCAAAGTGTCCAAAGATCCAACAATTTTAAAATCCCTCTCGTCTGTTTCAACCACTCAGCATTCAGCATCACCAGTATATTAATCACAGGTCTGATCATTTGTCATCATTTGCACCTGTTTCTCATTGGTTCATGCCTTAAGTTATATTGTTTTTATGCTTGAGCATAAACCACTTTGCATGTTCTCCCCGTGCTTGGTGGGTTTCCTACCACAGTCCAAAGGCATGCAGATTAGGCTAATTGGCGTTCCCCAAATTGCCCGTAGCGCTGCGCGCGTGTGTGTGTGTGTGTGTGTGTGTGTGTGTGTGTGTGTGCCCTGCGATGGATTGGCACCCCGTCCAGGGTGTACCCCACCTCATGCTCCAAGTCTCCTGGCATAGGCTCCTTTACACAGGATAAAGCAGTATATCTGATGAGTGTGTAAATGAGTAATTAATTGGTCACTGTGTGGCTTAACAAACACAAAAAAAAACATTTCTCTGAAACTGATCAGGTACAGGGATTGAATGGAAGGAAAGCCAAAAACCTCGACTTCTGCATAGTACTGTAGATTATGAATGAACGTGAGAATGAGAGCAGGAAGGAAAAGGGAACCCTAATCCTCTGGACCAGATAGTGGGCATCATAAATCATTACTCTTACACAACTATACACTATAAAGTCAAACAGAGATGTACAATGTGAGCATAATTTTGCTTTATTATTATGAAGGTATCCAAGTATGATTAATAAACCAAGGTGGGAAACATTGCTGTTCTTTAAAAAACGTTTTTTTTTTGTTGTTGTTGTTGTTTTTGTTTTTTAAATGGTTGTTTTCAGGGACATACTGATGAGTTATGGGGCTTAGCTGTACACCCACTGAAGCTGCAGTTCCTCACCTGTGGGCATGATAAACTGGTCAGTCTGTGGGACTCTGAATCCCATCAGCCACTCTGGACCAAGACACTGGAGGTGATCAGAAACCACAGCATGCATCACATATTTAAAAATCAATCGTAATCATCTCAGTGAAGAAATGGTGTTGACTTTCTGAGCTCCTAGAATATTATCAAGATGCAGTGTCCAAGTCAAGGTTGAACTTCGTGTGATTGGTAGCTATGATTGAGGTCTGTGATTGTGTTTATGTGGACAGGATGCTACACAGTCTGCAGGCTTCCATCCTTCTGGAGCAATCGTTGCCATAGGAACACAGACTGGCAGGTGAGAGAGGCTGTCCCTTCACAGCAATGAGGTCTCTGACATGTCATTACTGTTCTGGCAAATTTCTAATAGTCTATTACATGGAAGACCACAAACGCATCATCATTATGCAAATGTAACACACAGAGACAGGACTAGTCCGGGTTCATTGTTCAGATATCCTTTAAAATTAGTAATATTCATGAAACAGTCATCAACATATCAAACAAGACTAATAACAATTGAAGTGTTTGAAAATGCTCCAAGATGAGTTTTATTGGATCCTTTCTGCTGTTTTAATTGTATGGACAGGTGGCTTGTTCTGGATACGGAAACTAAGGATCTAGTCTCAGTGCATACAGATGGAAATGAACAACTCTCAGTTATGCGTTTTTCTCCAGGTAAATGTTCTTCCGACAGCCACTATAGATATTTTCCCACTCCGTTTTTTTTATTTTATAATTTTTTTTAAGTAATAAATCCAGGACAATTTGCTGAACTTTAGTGCACATGACACTCACGTTAAACTGCATTGAACATTTTGTTTTTCAGATGGGAATTTCCTTGCCATTGGGTCACATGACAATTACATCTACATTTATGCGGTGGCTGAGAATGGCAAAAAGTACAGTCGAGTGGGAAAATGCTCAGTATGTTTTGTTCATTCATTTCCTTTTAAATAGACCTTTTACATTAATTTAAACAAATATTATCATCCATGTCAAACTGTTGTCGTGTTTCGTCTTTTTCAAATGGCCACAATTGACAACTATTTGTTCTTCTATTCTTACAAAAATGTGCTAAACAGTATTTGTGCAAAAATATGCTTTATACCCTAAAGTAATGTGACAGTTATAATAATAATAATAATAATAATAATAATAATAATAATAATAATAATACCAACTAAGAAGATGTGGAAAATTACTGGAATTGGTTTAAGAACTGTCCAACATTTTATTAAAACCTTGCAGGATAGAGGTGAATCATCAACTCTGTGGAAGAATTGTGGTTGGGAATGAATCATGAATAGAGATCACCTAAACACTTGACGAGGTTGCGTCATAAAAAATTAAAAAAATCATCAGTCGAAACCACAGCTATGTTTATTATTGAATGTAACAACATTTCCACAATACAATGTGACAAAAACCACAGGATTGATATTAAACAGCTGTGTGGCTTTTGAAAACCACTTGTTTGTCAGACTAATAGGAAACAAAGCTTAGGGAGCATAAGGACAGGAATTGGAGTAATGGAAAAAAGGGTCATGTGGTCTGATGTGTCTAGATGAACTCTATACCAGATCGATGGGCGTGTCAGAATAAGAAGGGGAGCGCATGAAGTTATAGTACATGAAGTTATAGTGGCGACTGTACAGTACAAGCCTATGGAGGCAGTGTTATGATCTGCAGTTGCTTCAGGTCATTGGACCCAGAATCCTAGAATTTGGCAATAAAATAATTCAGCTGACTACCTAAATGCACTGAATGACCAGAGAATCCCGTCAATGGATTTTTTCCTTCCCTAATGACACTGGCATATTTTGGACCTCAGATTATGAAAAACTGGTTCTGGGAGCATGATGAATAATTTTCACACATGACTTGACCACCACATTGTACATGATAGTGTTGTTTTTTTTTTTTTTTACCCAGGCAGTGTACATGTAAGCTTATATTGAAATATTTGAATTAGTAGCAGTAATGTTAATTTGGTGGTTGCTCTGGTGCTCCATCAACTAGAGATACTGTAAATTCCAGCTGGAACTATATACTATCAATTTTCCAATAGTTGTCATAAAACAAATGACAACAATGGACACGTCTAAACAAGAGTCATGTCAGAATTTCATTACAAAAGAAATTTTCAATTCCAGTGACAATCACATATTAATTATAAATACTGATATGAAAGTTGTTCAGGATGAATTCCCCCATTGTAATTTACAAAGCAGGTTAGTAGTGTTCGTTTTGTTGTGGTATTTTGCAGGGGCACTCCAGCTTCATAACTCATCTAGACTGGTCAACAGACTCTCAGTATCTGGTATCCAACTCTGGAGACTATGAGATACTTTACTGTGAGTACAGCTGCATTTCATATTAACCAGTTCTCATAAGCAGGTCAATTTTTCAGCATTGAAGCATTACACCTCTGATAGATAAGAGCTTGTGAGCATTCATCGGATAATGTGGTTGTTTGTCCAGGGATCCCCTCTGTGTGTAAGCAAGTAGTGAGTGTGGAAACTACCCGAGATATCCCATGGGCTACCTTTACCTGCACACTGAGCTTTCACGTGTTTGGTGAGTTTCAGGCAGTAATGTGTAATTATAAGATTGGTCAAAGACCCATGAAATAGGTTTCATTGCGAACGATAATAAAAGTGCTTAATGTGTTCATTAAAATGTCTACACTGGTTCATTGTGTATGGATTAGTATGGATTACATTTGCTGAACGTTAGTTCCCGGGTGATTTTATTTATCCTCTCCCTCAGGCTTGTGGCCAGATGGCTCTGATGGGACAGACATTAATGCCGTGTGCACTTCCAGTGAGAAGAGGCTTCTCGCCACTGGGGACGATTTTGGAAAAGTGCACGTTTTCTCATTCCCCTGCTCTCAATCCAGAGTAAGCAACCAGCACATGTTTTCATTACCTTTCGTACATTATAATTATACAGTACATATAAGAAAAATATGTCCCCGTTTTCTTTCTCGCTCTCTTTCCTCAGGCCCCTAGTCATGTGTATGGTGGTCACAGCAGTCACGTCACCAGTGTTAACTTCCTGTTTGACGACAGCCACTTGGTGTCCACCGGCGGAAAGGACATGAGTGTAATGCAGTGGCGTGTAATATAAACAACTACTGACAGCATATGTGGAAACCGAGTGGGACTATTCCCATTTCCGTTAGATCGGAATGAAGTACGGTAGTAGTACTCATTCGAAGGTTTTTCCTGTGTAATGAAGTAAGGCAGGCAGTTTAAGCTATCGTTTGCTAATTGCTGAAACACAAAGCCAGCATTCAAACTAAGCTCACTGTCTCATCTGCCATGAAGAAGACATTCTACAAACACAACCCACAATTAACTTGGAGTGATGAATATGAAAAACTTTTCAACACATGATGCATTTTATGTGATGCCAAAGCTGACAAATTTGTCTTGAAACTGTTACAGCAGACAGTGGTGCATGACTCCACCATCTGGCCTCAAGAGGTATTGCAACCATGCCTGTACAAATGAATTTCAGTGTGAATTCTTGATCCTCTCAAAACCTCCTGAACTGTTCGCACTTCCTTTAAAGAGACATTGTGTATAATAAAGAAGCGAAACAGCAGGAATTTGCAAAACTCTACAACGGCACTGTGATTTACAACAACAACAACAAAAACTTTGATAACACAAAAGCTAATACTGTAGTTCATAGTTAGGGTACTAAGCTCATCATCAATGTGTTCTCTAATAAGAATTAATGAAGTGTCTTAACTCACTGCAAGTTCATGAAAATGGTGAGCCTTTCTTAAGTATTTAACGCCACCATGCCACGCCCGCCTACATTGTGTAGTGTTACAACCGCGGCAAATAGGACTCATTTAGCTCATTCAGTAGTTGAATTAATTCAGTATTCTTAAATATTATGTGTGTTGTGTACATTTATAATATAATTCCAATCAATTCCATTTCATTTCCAGGTTGTAACACTACAAAATTGTACAGTTCAAGGCGGTGGTGTCAATAATTATGCAATACACTGTATTTGATTAATTTCTGAAGGTCTCACAGAGCAAACTGTCATCATGTGGATTCGATAAAACACTACTAACAATAATTTTTTACATCTGTTAATGTATTATAATTATTTTAAACTACTCTATGCTGAACTGTCTCTCCATTGCCTGATGGCAATAACCATGCTTCATTTCTTTTGCACTGAAAGAGACGGAGAAACTCATCAGGGTTTTAATGACTGTAGTTAGTATATTAAATCTGTCTTAGCATGCACATGTCTGGCTGTATTTTTTAAGACTTTTCCATTCAGATTTTCATTTGCGTATTGATTGTCATGTAGCACGATGTAAAGAGTTTGTTTTAGAAAATATGAGTGTTAGAATTTTTTAAACATTGAGGAGGAGGCTGAAATTGAACGTTACATATGAATGAATCAGTAGCTACAGTATGATGGTATTAGGCATGTTACTGGCAATTTACAGTAAGTAGATGATTGTTACAGAATGCATAATAAAATGTAAAAAAAAAACTGGTCTCATCTAAATCATTAACAACTTTGATACTTCATTCATGATTAAATTCATTCAAACCTGGAAATCTGGATTTATGTGGTCTTTTATTTATACACATTTTGACACAACAATTGTGATATTCTATATGGGCATTCACATCTGAACTGCTCATTTCTAAAGCAAGGCTACCTCATGGCCTTATGTGACCTGTATGTTAGCACACACACATGTAACATGTATATACATTCTAATTGGGGTGGCATGGTGGCGTACTGGTTTGCACTATGGCCTCACACCTCTAGGGTCAAGGGTTTGATTCCTGCCTCAGGTATGTCTGCATGGAGTTTGCATCTTCTTCCCATGCTTGGTGGGTTTCCTCTCACAGTCCAAATCTGGCCTAATCTGCATATTAGGCCAGTTGGCGTTCCCAAATTGACACCCTGTCCAGCGTTTACCCTGCCTCGTGCCCTAAGTCTCCTGGTATAGGCTCCAGGCCCCCTGTGACCTGGTACACATGATAAGCGGTATAGAATATGGGTAAATATTCTAATCAAAATATGTGAATATTGTGATAAAGCAAATTTTCTTTGGGAATTTAATTTAAAAAGCGGAATTCTCATGTATTCTATATTCATTCCATGTAAAGTGACATTTTTTAAGATCAATCAAAACAGGATTTAAGTATGGTCACTGGTATGACTGGTATGGTCAGTGGTACAGTAGGTTTCTCGTCTGTCATGTGGAAGGCCCAGGTTCAATTCCCAGCCGGTGCTCAAACCCCGGCCACTGGATGCAGTGCTGGTCCCGGAGAAAATGGGAGGGTTGCGTCAGGAAGGGCATAAAAATCATAAAATAACCTGTGCCAGGCTTGTGTGCAGGCTGGGTGGTCTGCTGTGACGACCTCTTTCTGTGAGCACCCGAAAGACCAACAACAACAAAAGAGGATTTAAAATACAGAAATTCAAGGGTTCCTTTAGTAGCAGCCTTGAGCTTGTCTGTATTGTTGGGTCGGGTGTTTCCATCTTCCTCTTGACAATACCCTACAGAAAATCAGGTCCGGTGAGTTGGCTGGCCAATGAAGCACAGTAATATCATGGTCTGCAAACCAGACGAAGGCAGGTGCGAAGTCCTGCTGGAATAGGAAATCAGCATCTCCGTAAAGCTTGACAGCAGACAGGAGAAAGGAGTGCTCTAAAATTTCCTACAGTTGACTTTGGACTTACTGTAGTTTCTGTCTCTCTCCTCTCTACCCCATGATTGTACTGAATTAGACTGAGATACATGGCATCTATACTGTATGAATAGTAATTTACTCAAACGTGAAATGAAATATTCGAATACTTTGAGATTTCTTGAACTTGAAGCCATAGTAATTTTTTCAAAGGCCTGAAATATTTAACGTTACATGTAATGTATCTAGAATAAGTTTAAAATTTGTAATTAAATTATGAAAGTAAATAACTTTAATCATACTTGGAATGCTGTCGCACAAATCCTAAATAATTAGTGGTGAGATGTTTAGACTTTTATTTATGATGAATATCTTCTAGCACATCTGCTTTGCAGTCCATACTCCAGACCTTCACATTAAGATTCAGTTATGCTTAAGTCTGATGATCACGGCCATAGAAGAAGCATGATCATCAACCTTTAAATATTTACAGCAGTACATCACCAGGAAAGAGTATTAGGTACACCTGGTCCTGGAAATATTGGCCTGGCCTCATATTTGTTGGCAGCTATACAACTATGAAAAGCATTACTGGACCTAATGATTTCCATGAGATAGCTGCGTATGCAATCGTCGATCCCTGAGTGTATCTATAGGTTTACAGCAGACAGTGGGTGTTGAAGGCATCCTTTGGGTTCTTTCAACAGAAAAGATATGATTTAAAATAGACTGAAATTGGTGTTGTTCTTACACAAGTTATCTAATACAAAGTTTACTTTGCAATGCTAATGACATACAATTTTTATTTAAAGGTATTCATTTAAATGTGTGTTTTTTTTATTGTAATTTTGGGTTTTTTTTGCAACTCTGTAAAGTGTCAGAAAGTGCCAGACTATTCCTAACAGTGAACTCTGTTCCTCTTTGCTCTTTTCTGAAATGCTGCCATGACTTTTGAAATGTTCCTCTTTAAACATGAAATAATTTCCAGATTTTTGCAATTGGTGCACATGCTATTCAAGCTTCCCCTGTCTGGCCCATTTTTGAACTTTTTGTCTCGTGATGTTTTAAATCTTACATTTCAAAAAGCTAATCATCATACATGTACTTCCTCTATAGCAGGGTTGCATGCTGTTATTTTGCAATCAGTCTAATATAACTCATCTGTTCATCTGTATTTATAATTGTATGTGCACTTTTCCATTCCACTGTTACTGTTATTTTGTTCAGCCACACAGAAGGCCTTCTTCGCAGACAGAAGCTATATAAAGGTGGACTGATAATAACATCTTTTTATGGGCCAGTTTAAATCGGGCCACAGATATATCTCTGCTCAGTTGGTTCTCACTGAGTATTTTTAGAGGTCTTAGTGCTAAACATCCAACATAGTCTGACCAGCAACCAGCTGCCATCTCACAAAACAAGCTGGTCAAACTGATACCGAAGTGCTGAAGGAAACAGCTACTGAAGCTACAGTACAATATAGATGTTTTACCTACTGTATATAAATTAAGATTATAGTAAGGATTTTTTTTTAAATCTGAAAATAAAAATTGTAACCATAAATGGTTTCTTGAGTAAGATCACATGGGGCTGGAGTCTACCCCAGCAAGAAATTTATTATTATTATTATTATTATTATTATTATTATTAAGTGGCAGCAGTGGAGTAGTGGTTAGCACTGTCACCATGCATCTCCAGGGTACAGGTTTGATTCCCTTCTTGGGCATTGTGTGCTTAGAGTTTGCATGTTCTCCCTGTTCTTGATGGGTTTCCTCCAGTGTCCAGTTTCCTCCCACAGTCCAAAAACATGCGAATTAGGCTAACTGGCATTCCCAAATTGCCCACAGAGTGTGAATGAGTGTGTGTGCCCAGCAATGGATTGGCACACCATCCAGTGTGTACCTCGCCTCATGCCTTAAGTATCCTGAGATAGGCTCCAGGCCCCCCACAACCCTGTACAGCAGTATGGACAGTAAGTGATTATTAATAATGTAAGGGACATTGTGGATGAAATGCTCAAGCCACACACACACACACACACACACACACACACACACTACATACACCGAGCATAAAGGCAAGATTCGAACCCCCAACCCTGCAGGTGTGACGTGACAGTGCTAACCACCCATGTGTCCTGCATTCTATTCAATAATGTATAGTCTAGTAATAACTAAGCCTCCTGGTTATTACAGTTCTACATATTTATTCATTCATTAGTTAATAAATGCACTCCCTGTGATATGAATGCACATTACAGTATACAATACTGCTTTATTGTACAGTGCTAATAATCCAACAAAGAGGGCACCGCCTACTCTGCGTGACGGCTCCTTAAACTGTCGCGCATGCGCGTTGCAACACCAAAGGCGGCTGTTTCCTAGCTGACTGGATGACTGAAAATAGATGGCGAGGAAGGGAAAAAAAATCAAGGTTTAGTGTAATAAAATAAATGCAGTTGGTAATGTGAAGAAGTTATTGAAGCTAAGCAGAAAACCCGCCACACCTTATAACACAGACGTTGCAGTATCTCGACCTCACCAGTAGGGGCCAGCGTTTCCCGGGTATTCACATTCGCCGCCTTCAAGCCGGCTTGCCCAAATTCAGGAGGGAGTTAAAACGGCATCTCCGGAGCGCTTGAGCCACACGGCGATGTTATATGGGCGCGACCGTTGTCTGATCATGGAATTGGTTTTAGATATACATGGTATATAAATAATAAGAAGAAGATTTACTGCGTTATAATGCAGACAGAGGCTGCTGGCTTGGCTGAGCTGTTGAGAGGGCTGTGTCGCCCATCACTGACGGAGCGCTGTTCTCATCACCTCGTCTGAGAGCCATTATTACAAACAAAAAAACAACAACAAAAAAAACAAACAAAAAAAAAATCTCAACGCTTTCATCTTATACGACTGATCCGCGCGGGGTTTATACACGATCTCAATGCGCCGGTGATTCTGCGGGGACACACACCGCATTCAGATTTACCTCTTTATTGTCTGATAGCTCGTGGAAAACGCCGATAAAATGAGGTAAGTCGTTCCATCTTTTTGGCGTGATTTGTTTGGCAGATCCGAGCGACATTTAGAAACGTGAATGAAAAGAAAAGAAGAGAAAAAAAGGAAGACAGGAATGAGATTTGCGGGAATGTGTTTTTAAATCTAACTGCAGATGTCTGTGCTGTCTAATGCACGACACAGAGGGCCTGTGAAATCACCTGTCCTGCTGTTGTGCTGACAGAAATCAGGGTGTGTAATGTTTCATTCAACGGCCCAAGATCATCATCATCATCACCATCATCATCATCCTCAATTATCCATAATATCCGTGTCAAATCCTGTGCATTCAATGCTTAGGGATTGAAACGCGCTCATGTATAGGCCATGCTAACCATATTATTATTATTATTTTATTATTATTATTATTATTATTATTGAGGAATAATTGTAGCAAGTGCAAATAAAAACCCGCCCGTCATACACTCCACTGGCTAACAGGATGATCAACGTGCATCAAATGTAACAGATTGTATCAAAATGATGTCATTGTAGTGACAGTCAGGCGACGCGATAGGTCTTGATGACGTCACGCCTCGGATGTTGAGCAGGGATGCTGGATTCTTAAAAGAAGAAACGAACAAACACAGCCAGGGTTTTTTTTTTCCCTCCTTCACAAATTTTAGAATGTATAGAAAAAACTAGACAAACTCACTCATTCATGGTCTATATCACTTTATCCTGAACACAGGGACGCTGTGGGGGGGCCTGGAGCCCTTCGCAGGACACAGTATACCCTGGACAGGGTGCTAATCCATCGCAGGGCACACACACACACACACACACATACACACACCAACACACACAATTTTGGTATCTAAGCCTAGTCTGCATGTCTTTTCGGACTGTGGGAGGAAACTGGTGTGCACAAAGGAACATGCACCTCCATGCACAACAGACCCGAGTCGGGTCTCGAACCCTCAACCCTGGAGGCGACAGTGCTGACCACTAAGCCACCTAGAAACAAGCGAGTTTGGGAATAATAGTTAATTAAAGTGTCGATTGCTGTCCTGTGAATTCTTGAGCACGTCTTTGCTCGCACTGTGTCTCATTACTGTAGGTTAGTTTTGTTTTCTTCTTTGTCACTAAAGACATTGTCTATTTTGATAAGCTTTGTCGGATTCCATTGTCAGATCCCTGCTTCATTGAAATCTTGATGTAGATTTAGATGCAAAACAAGCACCGCATTGTGCACAGAGCAGACAGTGGCAAGGAAATGAAATGTACTCCGACTCGGTAGGAAATATTCAGTAATATTCCAGTCATAGTCTGGTTATAATCGGATAGTGGGATTATAACGATCAATAATTGTATACTGTGAAGTCAAACAGAACTGAGTATTTTGAAAAGTTGTCCAGTATGATCATCAGGTTCTTTATAATTACAGCAGACATTTCGAGGTACAAGTCTATGGTATCCAAGTCTTGAACATGAACATGAATTGCAATAGTGCCTGGCACCTCGGTATGTTCAAGAGGAGAAAATGAAACAAGGTAAGGTAGCAGCCTGTTCCAGGAAGACTCAACACACACATACACTCTCATACACTTAGTTCTACCTGGTGGCAATTTAAAGTGCCAGTACACCTGCTGGCATGCTGAAAAAACCCAGATGAATCATGGAAGAAATCACTTTCGGTTAGAATCGGGCTGGGGACCCTTAAGCTGTGAGGGGGCAATGCCACCTGCTGCGCCACTGTAACACCTGAGAGGGATTTTTGTTAGGGAAAAGCAAAACAAGCTTTAACACCAATACTTTAAACTTGTTAACGTAACACTTTTTTTTGCCATAAATATATTTCAAGCAACTAGTTAAGTTGTACTGCTAGTACTGTAATCCTAGTCTTAACTATTAATTTATTGCAATTATTTATATTTTAAAAATGTGATTAGATTCAAACCACCAGCTAAAACCTGTTCTGATCATACTGTCTCATATCCCAGAACACTTTCCTTTCTCTTTATAGCCTCTCTTTTTTAATTGTTGCCAAAAGAAGGCCTTAAATAGCACTCCATACCAGCTCATATCCTTTGTAGCCAAACTACAAGGGGCGTTCAAGGCCAACAGGGACTCGCGATGAAATTTCTCGTAAACAACGTTGTAAAACTGATTGACATTTACAGAAGATTTCAGGCACTGTACGGTGATGAGGGTCCTAACTGCAGTAAAACATTTAAATAGTGCAAACGTTTTACAGAAGGCCGTATGTCTGCTCCGTGGCTCGGAGCCCACTGCAGTCAGTCCCATGAATATTCAGCGTGAGGATGTTAATCAATTAATGGAAGAGACGTACTGTATCGCTCTATGTGAGCTACAGTATCATACTCATAATCATTCACAAACACCACTCGCACGTTACAGGAAGTCAGCTGGAAGTTATTGCCACATCCCCCATACAGCCCTAACCACGCTCCAGGCCATTTCCACATGTTTGGGCTATTAAAGGAGTTCCCGGGAGGCCAGTGTTTCAGACATGAGGCAGGCAGACCGATCATGGCCTTGGTTTACTGAGAAAACGTTAATGGTAGCCACGCACTAGTGAAACGCTGGGATACAGTAGGTGCAATCGTGTAGAAGGGGATTATATAGAAATATAAAGATCGGGTTTTTTAATTTTTTTATTTTTTACTCTTATAACTGTTTTCTGTTATTCTGCACAGTCAATAGGCCTGGTTACGGCCCTTATATATACTGTACACATGTACTGTACATCTTTCTGATGTGGGTTATTTTTAGATTTTGAGGTCATGCTCCATCGTTGTAAGATGAATCTGCATTCTTTCCCCTATCTGCCATATGCGCATAGTGGGAATATGAAAATGTTCAGAAGAGCTATTTTCGTAGACCGACTGTGAGAGCGTTCGCTCGAGTGACTCATGAAGGGCCTGTCCATGTGTCTATGTGCGTTCATGTGTGTATTTGGTGATATTTTCAGATGTCACAGGTGTACTAGTGAAGGGTCTCTTGAGGCAGAAAAATCATCAGAGGCTGCAGTATGTCTCGAAGGTCTTCACCACATGCCATGACAATGATCACGCTCTTGTCATGATCATTTTGCGCTTATTTTTTATACATGCTTATGATGTTGATCTCGAAATTACAAGTCATGAGTTCTTCAGTGTAATGGAGCGTTTAGAAGCTCAAATCAATTTGTTATTCATTCAAGCATGAAACCCTTTAGCACCGTCAACTATGTCCTGTACAAATGAAGCTACTTGGACATCCTTTCAAGTTTTTTGGCCTGTCTTTTTTCCTGTTAAGACGTGGACGTCCTGTTAGGATTATCTTCATCCGTTCCATCGTTTGCTTCGCATCGCTTATACATCAGCACGACACATTTTACGGCCCATTTTGTAACACGGAAATTTTTGCTAATTAGAAAGTCAGCACAGTGTTACTTTTATAATCGATCATCATTCAGGATCCTGTGCGATATAAGTGTTGTAAGGTAGTTCGACCTGTTCAGATTCTGCTTGTGTTCACCTTATGCATGTTTCTCCTTTTCCTTTATTACTGTTTTTGGTATTTCGGTCCGTCCACGCGCCGGACACTCCCCAGCCCGGAGATATATTCGTAGTTTCCATGGCAGTAACTTAAGGGGTCGGGATCCAGCTGGACGTTCAGTTGTCATTAACACACTATTATTAGCTTAAACTGCATGTCTTTGGACTGTGGGAGGAAACCGGAGTACCCGGAAAAAACCCACCAAGCACGAGGAGAACACGCAAACTCCATGCACACAAACCCGAGGTGAGACTCGAATCCCGACCCTGGAGGTGCAAGGGGCGACAGTGCTAACCACTACGCCACATGTGTCGGCACGCCTGATAAAGACACATAACCTAAAACCAATGACTACAAGAAGGAATTCATTAAGTTAATTTGTCTAAATCGATACAACGCAGAATTTTGAGAACATCCAGATACTCATACTCTCACTCACTCATCCTGTACAGGACGTCAGAGACTCAGGGGCACGAGGAATGCCTCACACTGACACTATGGGGAGTTTGGAAACGCCGATTTGGAGTAGCCGTGGGAGGAAACCAGAATGCCTGGAGGGAACCCACCAACCGCTAACACATGTGTTCAGCATAATCAGAGCATAATTCCGTGATTTAAGTAACATTGTTGTGATGTCATTTGTTATGCCCATGTTGGTATGTGTGTGTCGCCCGGGGTACAGTCTTACAAAATCCAAAATACGTTTTAGATCACAAAACACGAGTAAACACAATGTTGTTTTTCAGTTAAGTGATCGTTTCGATTCCAGAAATCACTACTTTATGTATTTTACTCTGTGTGTGTGTGTGTGTGTGTGTGTGTGTGTGTGTGTGTAGTTGCAGTATTTAGAAGGATCATGTGGTTGTTCGGCATAAGCAATATTCCAGCCTCCTCCTCCTCCACCCTTCATTCCTGTGGATAGAAATGAGCGTCAGAAGGAGAAGGCTACTGGTTTGCACTGTAGTCGTCACATGCTTATCTTCCTCTCCTTCGTTCTCTCCATTCCTCCTTTGCATACTTTTGCTCTCCTGTGCACGGACTCTTGGCTGTCCTCCTCACATTTTTTTCTTTTCCTCAGGCCTATGAAAACACACACACACGCACGCAGACACACACACACACACACACACACATACACACACACACATACACACACACACATACACACACACACACACACACACACACACACACACACACGCACACACACATGCACACACACACAGGAACCCATGCACACACACACACACACACACACACACACACACACACACACACACACACACACACACACTCAGCAATTGTGGTAGCCAGGAACACTGATTTGTCTCGCCAGCTGTTCTTCCAGAAGAATGAGCTGATTAGTTTTCTCACCCTGAGCCATAACACAAACAGAACTCTCACGTTCTTGATCGCTTTAAAGCCATGAACATGTAGTGCAGTGGATAGAAGGCAAAGAGCAGCTGTCAAATAATAACTTTCATTACTTCATGTGCCTCCCACATTTCGCTGCTGCCTCATTATATGTGAAGAATGACATATATAGAACGTAAAATTGTACGCTATGAACACACACACACACACACACACACATACACACACACACACACACACACACACACACACACACACACACACAGCGAGCGTTTAGAAGAATGTTTCGGGACTTTCAGAAGAGAAGAGCTGCTGGGCAGAAAAATAGCGACAGCACACACTTGGGAAGCTTTTCAGGAAGTGTAAGTATGTTTTTGGAAAGGCCAGATTTGGAAAAGTTTCCATGAGCGTCGGTGCCAGCTGCAGCTGCGAGTCGCTACCTCTTTCTGGGTTCCCATTTAAAGGTGCGTTCGGGAAGAATTTTCTCTTTTTACGATGTGTACTATAAATACACCGCAGAGATATTATTTTACTCTTTGAGCTACGTTAACAAGAGAACGCAACAGGCGGCTACGATTCCAGTGACAGCGGTGAGCAGCGAGGTGACATTAGCCGGTCAGGTATGATGAGGTACTGTATAGTGATGAATCGAAATAATTTGCTCGGATGGGTCCTCTGACCAATCGTGTGGCACGTGTTGTGTGATCCTTTTCAGTTTTCCATTTAAAACTTGAGCTTGATCCCATTTCTCATTTCGGCTAAAATACTAATACTAGTATTAAATTTAATTTAATTACTAATACTAATATTTATTGTTTCAAGGCAGAAGCGGAGAAAGTTCATGCCTTTTCTTGCTTTGCGAAACTGCTAACATGGGCATTTTTTTTCCCTTAAGTCGATCAGGCAAAGGTTTAAAGAGAGGATTTTTTTTTTTTTGATGTGAACTTTTAATCACATTAGTTTTATTCCTGCTTGCTTCTCTGAATAAGGTCAAATCAGTCTTATCAGCCTATATGAGTCGGGGTCATTTCAGTCTGGATAGTTCTCATACACTGTTGCATTAAGTGTCTTTTTTCACACTTTACACACCTCAGTGGATTGTGTATGGGGTTCTGAGAAGGCACGACATAATGTACTACATGTTACAATTCGCGGGAGAAACAAGCTAGTGGGGTTCACGATCCACATGGCTAACTTTACCTCATCTCAGAGCAACTTGATCATGTCTTTAAAAGAAAGAACAATCATGGACCATCACTGGAGCCAGGCAGATGAAGCATCTGTCAGGGAAAATACAGAAACTAGCCAAGCTAGCCATCCAAAGATCGAACATCGCTACACAGCTGGATAGCGATCGCAGGATGGCGCTGAGGAAGCACAAAGATGAAGCTGATGAAAACAGACACATGTTATCCAAGATAGTAGATTGTGTTAAGTTTTTGGAAGGTGTTTATTATGATCCAGTTTTTGGAAGATGTTTATTATGTTACTGATGTGAGAGTGGTGGGTCAAGAGGCTAAGGCTCTACGTGGTTGATTTGTGGACCTGGGGATCCGGGTTTGAGCCGTTGGTGGGTTACCACAGTGCCAGTCCCAAGCCCAGTTAGAAAAATGGGAGAGTTGCGTCAGGAAAGGCGTCCGGTGGAAATCCTGTGTCAAGTTGTGTGCGGGTTGGATGGTCCGCTGGGGCGATCTCTTGACGGAGGCAGCCGTAAGAAATTTTTTTTAGTATGATACTGTTAACTCCTCCAATGGAAAATGATGAGTGTACCACTGTGCAAAACAAAACTTTAGAAAGTATTAATTACATTAGGGGTTCATGGGTTTGATTACATTCTGCATACTTGTATTTGTACTAGAATTATGCCTGGTTTGCGTGTAGCATCATTGCCTACATTTTTTATGTGTTCCAAGTAACACATGGGAAAGGTTGTTCATTCATTCATTCATTCATTCATTCATTCATTCATGTTATACTGTATATCACTTACTGTAGCCTGTTACAGGGTTGCAGGGGGGCACTGGAGCCTATACCAGGAGTCTTTGGGGTACACCCTGGACAGGTTGCCAATCCATCAAAGGGCACACACACTACGGGCAATTTTGGAACACATGTCTTTAGACTGTGGGAGGAAACCAGAGTACCCGGAGGAAACCCACCAAGCACGGGGAAGCAAATTGTAAACTTTATGTACACAGACCCCAAGGTGGGAATCGAACCCTCGACCTTGGAAGTGCGAGGCCATTGTGTTAACCACTACGTCACTGTGCTGCCGGTTGTACAGTTCAGGGAAGGGAAACGTAAACAGTCTCAGTAAACAGCCCTCTTCTGGTTGCTGCGTGTAACTGCATGGAGGGAAATGGCTATGACTTAACGTTTGTCCTATGCTTACAAAATTCATAATACAGTTTGACGAACATAATACTTGTGTAAATTACTGACATGCCAAGTCACTTGCTGTGGTTTCTGATCCAAGCCATAACATTAACTTATAACTAATATATAACTAAGGTAAAGTCATTTTTGTATTGTCCACCATATAAGGCAATTTTTTTAAAATAGCCAGTAAGGATTTGTCGGTGTGCTTTAAAATGTGTAGAGTGATATCATGTAGCTTAATGGTAGTGTGTACAGTATGCTTGGGTTTGTGTGCTATATTAGTGATTACTTAAACACAGTTTCTGGCCAATTAGTATGAACGTTTTCAGCACATGTACCACTGGTGGTGCTCATTGATGTTATTTGTTTGACTGACATCTCCGAACAGGATTTGAACTCATTGTACTGTTAAAGCAGGCAAGGAAAACAATGTTTTTATAACTCTGGTGCTTCGACTGGCTCTGACCTGGAAAAAGCTTTGCTGAATCTGCACGTTCTTTAAGCAATATCTCTGTTCAGGCTGTTCAAGCAACATGCTTTTTGCTAGCAGAGACCTCAGGCTGTATGTATAAGGATTTATGAATGAACGACTAGCAGCTGCTATTCGTTCTAGCCTCAGTGGGGAAGGAGATTGCCATGTGTCCACTTTCATCATCACTATGGAAACAGCTTCCTAGCTCACCTCCTGCATGCTCTCATTCCTCATTACTGAGCAGCTTAAAACTGTGGCTTTTGGGGGGGGGGAGGGGATTTGGGATAAAGAGCAATTGTGTCTTTATCATTGCTTTTGCGGCTGTAGGGGGGTTAGGAAAGTTATCAACAGGAATAAGACGTCTGGAGATTATGTAATATTTGCTTATATCATATTGATGGGGTGAGCAGATTTTTAAAATTGTATTTTAATGAGGAGATCTTGGCCCACAGCAAGAGTTGTTCATGAGAGTGTGTGTGTGTGTGTGTGTGTGTGTGTGTGTGTGTGTGTGTGTGTTGTACTTGCATCTTGAGCAGGAGCCGTTAAACTGTCTCTCTTCATGTCATTACAGTTCTGTGTGATTGTTTAGTTTGGACACACTGTAAAAAATAAAAAATAAAAAAGCCTGTAGATTTGACGATTAAGGGTGCTTTCACACCTGTGGTTCTGTTCATTTGGTCCGGACCAAGTGCAACAACAGATACTTTGTAGCGTTTTTCTGCCGTTTTGGTTCCTTTTCACACCATACTGATTGCTCTGGTCCGAACTAGTTGAATCGAACCAAAATGCAGTCACGTGATAACATCCCCATCACTTGTTGGCCACATGTGTCATTGAACGTATTTCCTAATCTGCTGTTCGATTGGTCAGAATTGACGTGCGGGAAATTAGCAAAGGAACTCCTAAACAAAAACACGAGGAAGAGCCGGCAGACAACATGCCGCTCTTTATATGGAGAGACTTCGCAGCCTAATTTTAACCTTGGTCGTTGTATGCTATATTTTTTATATACATCAATACAGACAAAGCATACAATTTGAGAATGAAACACGTATGCGGCTGGAAAACAATGTTTTAATGCACTACAAACGGCGAAGGCGCATCGCAAGTCACTTCAGGAGGAGGGGCGCATTAATTTTGCGAAACTGTGACATAGTCATCTTCCGGAAATATCACCAGGTAATATTATGCCCTTTCTCACGCTGTTTAAAATTGTTTACTAATACTAGTCCTCATCCCACAATGCACAACGCAGCTGACTACGGCAGCTGGATTAGTCCAAAAATGTGCAGTACGTTTTGCAGTTGGGTCTGTTCAAGTTCGGAACGTGTTCTCACCACAAACGAACCGCTCCAGTGTTCGTTTGAAAGCGTACCGAGACCACCTCTTGGAGGAGGTCTCGGTACGCTTGTTTGGTCCGATTTTGGTCTGAACTAGAGTCCGATTGCTGCATTCACACCTGCCCAAACGAACCGCACCAAGATGGAAAACGGACTCTAGTGCGATTCAACCGTACTAAATAAGGCAGGTGTGAAAGCACTCTAAGATGAAAAAGTACGGGCTGTAAAAATTCAGTTTGCCAAGGATATACTGTACTGTTGTTTTAAAATGCAATCAAGTCAGGTATTAATAATGTAAATGCACTGTACTGAGTGTACCGAGGCACATCAGCATAGTGAAAAAGAAAACATTTAAAAGTGCATTTCTATGTAACTGATTTGCTTCGAAATAGGCTTCACCTCACACACACACCTTCACACATACTTCTATTATTAATGTATCCTAAGTAACAGATAAACCTTGAACCTGAGGGTCCCCAAAACTATTATGTAAATTCTGCATACATATTATACTGTTATACAGGATATGCATAATACTATTATGGATTGTACAAACCCCCCTCAGAGCAATGTACTTTATTAATATATTCCAACAATGTAAACTATTAGGCTCATTATTCAAATGTGTTCAGTAATATTTTTGAAACCATAGAGCTGTTTATATGTGAATTTTTTTCAATTTTTTTTAAGGTTATTGTTTTTTTCCCCCGTTAAACCCTTTCAATGCAAGCAGCTCATCCAACCAGGTAACAGTTATAGAAACTTAGTGAGAACGTAAGGCGTCGTCTTATGGCAGTGGTGAGAAAAAAAATTAATGGACCATTTGTATATGTATCATGGACCCCTAATGTGAACCAGTTTAAGGGGTTGTCTGTCAAAGTTGGGTCTCGAGAACACCAAATGATGCCAAATGCTTAATGAATTTTAGCCCACCATTAACAGAGTATATTTGCTCTGTATATTTAATTATACACTGCCTGGACAAAAAAAGTCATTATTTCAGCAGGGTTAAATCATTGGGCTGGATCAAACAAAGAAAAGAACCACACAGTCTAATGAGAATTTGTGGGGCTGGGAATAAACAGCTGTGTGGGCATAAGAAAACCACTTGCTAGGGAGACTAATCAGAAAAAAAGATTGGACTTTGGACTAATGGAAAAAGGTTATGTGGCTCTATTCAAGAGCGCTGGGCTTGTCAGGGTAAGAAAAGAAAAGCATGAAGCAATGCACCAATCTTGCATAGTACTTACTGTACAAGCCCCTTGAGGCAGTATTACGATCTGGGGTTGCTTTAGTTGGTCAGCTCCAGACTCAGCAACGTTATAGTAGGTGGCAATAAAATAAATTAAGCTGATGACCTGAATGTGCTGAATGACCAGGTAATCATATCAATGGAGTTTTTCTTTTCAGGATGCCAAATTGTAAAAAAGTGGTTCTGAAAGCACAAGGAGTCATTTACACATGAACTGGCCACCATGTTGTCTGTAATCAGCACTAAAGGAGACAGAATGAAATCTTAGATGACGCACCAGGCGATGTATTTTACTGCAGCTTATTCCATGGTGATTAAGCTCAAAATCAGCCAGGTCCATAAAAACATGCCAAGTTTGGTGTGGAAGAACCAGAATGTCCTGCACAAACTCTGACCTCAAACCAATGAAAATCTTTGGGTTAATTTGCAGTGCCGACTGAACCCCAGGCTGACATCAGCACTTGACTTCAGTAATGCTCTTGTGGCTCAATGTACAAATTCCCAGCGCGGGGCTCCAATATTTAATGGAAAGCCTTTGAGAAGAGTGGAGGTAATCATGACAGCAAAGGGGAACTAAATCTGGAATGGGATGTTAAAAAAACACATATGGAGTGATGGTCAAATGCAAAATGTACAGTACTCAGATGTGTAGAAGTGCGATTAGCAATGACTGTCATTTTGTATATCTGTTTGATACAAGCATCCACAAAGCCCTAAATATGTCAAGGTTGTGTAAACCTCTTTTTTGCTCAGCTGGGGGTTGGGCGTGTGATGAGGTAATCCCCCTCGGGGTTCCACACATGGCCACTATCTACCCAAATCCCTCACAAGTGCAATCCAATCCCAACAGACATCTGTGCCATGGTGTACATCTCTACGGTAGACCACTCGGCCATCTCTAAGTGCTTTACACAGCTCTTGTACAGGTCATCCCTCAGGAAACATCCCTGCTGATTTTTCAGTCATACAGTATGTACTGAGAATATGCAACCATATATCTTTACACATATCTCTCTTCCTGACTGAAGTGTCAGGTTATGTGGTATCTAGTGAATCCTGGTTTAGTTTCAGCACAGATCGTAGACGTAGATGGAAAGACGTGCTACAAAGAACCTCAGCGGCGTTACAGGTGCAGTTGCTCACTTCCCTTTTCTTGACTAAAGAAGATATTTATTTCCATGTTGTTTGCATGTTCACAGTGCTGATTTATTTAGCTGGTTTTTGTTTCAACAAGTAAACAAGTACTCCTGCTAGATGCTTCTACTTCCCACCTAATATAGACAGTTTTCCATTGCTTTATGATTGTTGAGAACCGGAATAACGTTGCCGTTGATGGAGTCTCTGTCTTAAGTCCTGGTTGGCAACTAGTATACAGTATGTTATGTCTTGGTTATTAATAGTTTACACATGCCACTAAGTTAGTGTTGTTTACAGACAGCTACGTTTCATGGATGTCCTTTTTGGGGTCATTTGTAAAAGCTCTGATGTCTAAACGTCTAATTTAGCTGTTACTGTTCTTGCTGGAATGCTGGAAAATTTAAATAACCCTCAGCAACACAGCACAAGACACACAATTGCTACAGAACAAAAGCCTCATTTTGTAATATCACTCAAAGCTAATAGAAACTATAAGGAAAGACCTTAAACTCAGAGTTTTTTTTTTTTCATTATTATTACTATGTTTTAATATACTGTATATTTCCCAAGTCGTACCTTGGGAAATTAATTGAATCTGTTCCTTAAGGCATAAATTTGTATTGCGAAAAGCATTTTCCCATAGGAAATAATGTAAATGCAGATAATCCGTTCCAGCCACTCAAGAATATTATTTCCAACACTATTATCATATTTTTGCATATAAAAACAATCAAAACATTTAGAAAATACATGTAAATCAAGTAAAATATGAAATAAATGGACATTAAACCTCACTTAATCTTTAATTCATGACAACGGCTGGTTTAAAAACAAAACTAAAAGTGGCACCATTTTCTTCTTGCCTCCTTTCTTGCTAACATTCTTGGGACCCATAGTGTTATGTCTTCATTATTCTTGCAAAATTGCAAAAAAAAAAAAACATAAGCAAATATTTGAACTCAGTTTGCTTGGCTTTTCACTTACACAAACAAGTTTTGAACAGCTTCCGGATGTACGCACATTTAGCCGGCGTTCCATTTGGCCCGGTTTGTACGTTCATATGTGAAAATGCTTCATATGCTGAGGTAAATGTCTGCAAAATTTCAATTCTTTAGACGAAAATTTACTAGACTAGGCGTTCAGATGCCGAGGTCCCACTGCATGGGGTCAGGATTATGGAATATAGAGTGACGCATCCTTTTTTTTTTTTCAGTAGAACCTAGGCAATATGATGAATTGAATTTTATTTCATTTTAACTAACTATACAAATATCACTGAGCGCAAAATGGGTCACAAAGGCAAAGAAATAGCATGTGTTTTATGGTTGTTTCAGGGTGTTTGAATGACCAAAAATAATAATGAGCATTTGATGAGTTAGACATTTTTGCGTTCTCATCCCTATATTCCTGTAGCGGTAAATGTTTATAAAAATGTACATGTTTTTAAAAAGTAATGGTAACTTTGGTTCTACCTGACATATCCGAAAATCCAAATGCTCCGTTCGATGTTTGAAGCCTCCCTCTAGGTAGCAAACGATGGGCCTATTAATTTGACAGATTCCAGATGGTATATAACAGCCAAGGCCATTGATATTAGCGTATCCCCAAGTAAGAATTTAATTCATTATTATTCTCTTTCATGTGCGAATAAATTCATGGTGAAACTGTACATTGTAGAGTATTACTAAAGACTGTTGATACAACTGTAAAAGGTCTGCCAAATCCAGAATTACAAAACATCTTTCCAGGAAATATTTTGTTAATTACATAACCAAGCTATTTGCCAAGAAGAGGTATAAAGGTCAGCAGTGCTGCTGTTTGGCACTAGGCGTTGGAGTTTTATTAATAGCATTAGTAATGGCATGGAAGAGGCATTCGTTTGAGATGCAATTCAACACTGAATAATAGTAATAATAGTAGTAATAATAAACGTGCAGTGAGGTGTGCTTAGTGGTAGACATACTTCATTGTGATGGTGAAGGATAGTGTTACTAGTGTGAAAGTATACAACACTGGCATTTCATTGAGTAATTCTAATCAACCTTCTTCTGCCAGACGTATCTAAGTGGAGTCATATTCAATTCCTTGTCCTCTGTCAAAACCTTCCTCTAAAGCCTGGTGCAATGGTAAAGTGGGATGGAAATGAACAGCAGTAAAGCTTTTGTCCATATCCCATCCCTCACACCTGCTTTCAGATACATAAACTTAGCAATGGTATAGACTCAACTTGTCCTTATGTTGATGTAATACTAGTTGTGTCCAATCTGCAGCACATTAACGGTTGCCAGCATAAATGATGACCAGATTATTGTACGTTCATGTCATCTGTTCATTAGTGTTGAAGTATACACATATTTGTGTGTCATCTGTTCATTAGTGCTGAAGTATACACATATTTATTTCAAATAATGTAGTATCGCATAATGTTAGATGATGGAATTTTCTGCTTAAGAACTAAAATTTTGCAAGAAATTTGCCTTGGCATACGAAGCACTTTCGGCATACGAGCGACCGAGCCTGTGGCGCATACGGCCGGTTGCGCGTACTGTACATCCAGGTAGTGTATACTTACGGCAGGAGATCAAACCTGCTTTGCGTCAGTAGAAGGCCAATCAAAGCGAGTGTACATATTTTATTGGGTTTTTATTTATTTATTTATTTTTTTTTTGCATTATGGGCAAGATTTTGTATAGACATACCACCATGGGTCCCAAGAACGTTACCATGCATGTTAGAAAGAAGAAAACGCACGCACTATTAGTTTTATTTTTAAAGCAGCTGTGTCAGGAGGAATCGTGAATTAAGGTTCTGCAAGGTTTCATGTCTATTTGTTTCATATTTTACTTCATTTACATGAAATGTCTTTTCTAAATGTTTTGATTGTTTCTATATGTAAAAACATAATTATAGTGTTGGAAATTGGTAATATTGGTACTGTAATATTTTTGGGGGGCTAGAACGGATTGTCTGGATTTACATTATTTTCTATAAGAAAATGTGTTTTGCAGTACACCTTAAGAACTCTTAAGGAACCGAAACGAATAAAATTTGTATGCCAAGGTACCGCTGTATTTGATCCTCAATGCCAGTGTTGGTATTGATACATCCCTATGTAAAACTCTTTAAGCAGAATGTAGCCTTCATAAACTGTGTATTTAAGCAATAAGTTCTCATGAATATACCTAATCACTGAAAGACATCTCATTGTTGGGACATTCAGAACCTTGCAAGCAGAAGTAAAGCAAGCTCAGTGTCCATCTGTCCATGCCCTTGACTAATTTACATTTTAAACAAAATTCGCTCTTTGCAAATATTTTTATTTAAGGCAGGTGTTGCACTGGGATGCAGTTTCTCTGGGTTTAAGAAAAACATTTAGTGCTCTAAAGTAGCTGGTAGATGGCTGCATTGACTTTGGACTTAATAAAACAGAGTCGGCCAACACCAGCAGAGGACCTGGCAGCCCAATTCATCACCAACTGAATAAACTTCACACTGGACTTCAAGCAACTTGGGTTCTTCTTCCAGACACTGGGACCTTTGCCAAATCAAATGCAAAATTTACTGTCGTCTGAGAAGAGGATTTTGAGAAAGTGTCCAGTCTTTTTTTTTTCTCCTTAGCCATGAAAGACACTTCAGATTTTGTTTCTGGTTCAGTAGCTTGATACTAGGAATGCAACAGTTGTAGCCCATTTGCTGAGGACGTCTGTGCATGGTGGCTCTTCATGCACTTTATGTGTAAGGAGGAATATTTTAAGATTTTCACATTTTTAAATAATTTTTTTTCCTTTTTAATCACCATATTCTAATTCTTTACTTTTGATGCACCCGTGCAAAATGAAGGATGGGGAAACATGCAACCTCCCCAAATCTGGAGGTGTGAGGTGCCAGTGCTTATCACTAAGCCAGGGTACCACCATTGATTAAAATGCACGGCTAATTTAATGTCATTTTAAAAGCTTTCCAGGCAAGCTTTTAAAGATGCTTAAAAATGATTAGATATTGTTTTAGTCCATGTGGTTAGTTAATTAATAAATCAGTGTGATAATAGTTAGCCATTTATAAAGCTTATTTTATAAGGATGCCAAATACTACTTGACATCATTCTTCCTTGACCAAGAGGAGCATGACCAAACCATAATAATATGTTTTTATTATTTAAAAATATTCCCTTATGTCTTGTATTATAATAGCTTTCAATTAAGTGGTACGTGTGCATGTGTGTGTGTGTGTGTGTGTGTGTGTGTGTGTGTGTGTTCAGTTGCTGGAAAGCTGCTTAGGCCTTGCATAATTTAAAATGCCGAACTGGAAGGAGTTAATGATCTTTCAGGAAATGCAATCCATCTTCTTACCGAGCTTCATATTCTTCCCTGACAGAAGACCAGCGATTCAGCTCCCCTCCCCAGATAATTACTGGCCTACAAGCTAAAAAATCACTCCCATTCCCTAATACAATCCAACCATAAACCTTCTGATTCCCTGCAGCCTAATAACAAGGAACTAGTTTGTTTTATTATTTTTCCCTTTTCTGTTGTTTTTTTACTGAAATTCAACAGAATTTTTTTTTTTAATTACATTTCATAAAAGTTTCCCCACAGTATTTTCTCAGCTTTCGTCAAAATCTATAACGTCTCAATAATCCTTTTATATTAAAATCATTTTTTAACATAATCTGAATAATGTGGTGTAACGTTTGCATTCCTCTGGGATGCAGTTGTGCTGAGCTGTTTACAGGGAGTACAGTATGTACAGTATATACTATATCTGTCTTGTCATAACATTCATGCATGCAGTTTAAGATTATACTATAATTTTAATCTTTTTAGTCTGAGAGCACTAGTGAAAGTGCTTACTGTATGTTTTGCATTCTTTTTTTCCAATTGAATACAAAGGTTTTGTTTACAAATTTAATTATCAACATCAATTATTGGGTATGTCAGCAATATGGGTGTGGAACGTAATGGTTATGTCCCCTTTTTGCTTTAATTAGTGTGCATCTTCACAAGTTTGTACAAACACTTTTGATAAATTGTAGACCAATGCCTGTTTGATGAAGTGCTGTCTCAATGCTTCAGTAGAAGAGATTAGGCGTGAGGCAAATCTACGATTTTGAACAAAGCAGACAAGGAAATATGAGCAGTTTTCATTTCATTACTCACAGAACCCTGAATATTGATTATTATATTTTCACATTTCTAAGTTTCATTCTCTACAAATGAAAAATTTGTGCGAAGAAATGCATTTGACTATATCTGTGAATGTACCTTGTATTTCTATGAATGTATATCTACCTACTTACAAAGAATGTGCATATTTTTAATTTTGGTTGAACTATATTGTGCATGTCCAATTGACAATCCCAAGCCAACATTGCATATGATTTCAGCCATAATTTTGTGTATGCCGGACTATTTTCGGCATGCTCCATACAGTATGTTCCACTGACCTGCCACCATCATGCACCACTTTTACACCGGAAACAAACTGGAAACAAATACAGCTCTCTCCATTGGGTAGCCTAGCAATGGTACGCTAACCGCCACACCAGCTATGCCATCACTAACACAATCCAACAATTTGGTCTCAGATTGTCTCCTTCTAATCTGCTTTATTAGAGCAGCACCTCCTTAAGCAGAAAGTCTCGTTGATGAGAACAGGATAAGATGACTGCATACAGGCCAGACTCCACCCTACATGTACAAGTCCACATCAGCGAGCACTCAGCGAGATAATGCAGAGATGACTGGAAGGACTGAGTAAAGAGAGTCATGTGGAAGCGTAAGAAGTTAATGCATTAATGCAGAGCTGCAGGGCTTCATAAGATTCAGACTGTTGACTTTGTAATCACAAAGCTTCCTTTCTGCTGTTTACCCATCAGGCATTTTTAACCTCCTCGTGTACTCAAGTTTATATCTTTTGCAGTGGATTCAAATATTTGTTAGTACTAAATAGAAAAAAAGGTCATAATTATTTTTAATCAGTTAAAATAGGACAGAGATAATGAATGATAGTTTTTTTTGTTGTTGCTTTTTTGAGTCAGCTCCATAATTGCTGGGGAAAATGGGTAGGAAACATCATGAACAGAATGAACAGCATGACAGAAATCTAATCTTAATGTATTTATGCTAATAATTGAAAACTACTATCACTATATACTGTATATATTTTTGAAGTGAAATGTCACAATACTTACCATCCCTACATTTAGTATTTTGTGCAACCATTTTATTTATTTATTTATTTCCTTTTTTTTTTTTTCTTAGCAGTGATAATGCTTGATGAGAATACAAAGCAATGTATCAGGTCACAATAGAGCTTTAGTTACTGTACTTATTACTAGACATGCGTAAAGAGTTTGCAGCATTCACTAGTGATATATCCAATAGTGAATCAGTTAATACAGTCAGGGTGGCACGGTGGTGTAGTGGTTAGCACTGTCGCCTTGCACTTCCAGGGTCCGTGTTCGATTCCCGGCCAGACTCGATTACTGTCTCCGTCTGCATGGAGTGTGCATGTTCTCCCTGTGCTTGGTGGGTTTCCTTCAGTACACTGGTTTCCTCCCACAGTCCAAAGACCTGCAAATTAAGCTAATTGGAGTTCCCAAAATTGCCTGTAGTGTGTGACCTGTGTGCGATGGATTGGCACTCTGTCCAAGGTGTACCAAGTCTCCTGGGATAGGCTCCAGGCCCCCCACCACCCAGAATACAGGATAAAGAGGAATAGACGATGAGTGATGGAGTGAGTGAGTTTCGGGGAAAGTAGGAAGATACTATAGTGCAGGCATTACTAAATGGTGGACCAGTCTCCGGATCAGGACTAAGTGACAGTTCTATCCAGTCCCTGATGCTTTTCTGATAAATGAGGATAATTTAAAATAATAGTGATCGAGTAATGTTACCCTCAAGGTGGGCGCGGCTATATGTGACACTCAACAAAGCCAATCAACGCTACAGTTTACCATGTATAGACAGAGAGTGCGGAAGAAACAGACACGAAAGCCTGACAGAGCATGGCTTACTCCAATAAAAAGTAGGAAGTAGGCTATAAAACTGAACCTGCTGAATAGACAGATCAATGTATGTTCATTTCTCTTGCAGAAAGTTTAAAACCAGTTTGTCCCATATGTTCAGAAATCATGGCGCTAATAAAAATCAGTAATGTGAAGCACCATTATGAGACAAAACACAGGTCGTTTAAACAAACATATCCGCAGCGGTCCGAGGGTAGGGCGTGTGGTGTAAAATACCTGAACTGAGAACCCAGTATGACAGAGCAACCAGACTTCTTTCGCATGTATGTACAGCCCAGCAGCGTGCAAGTGGAGACCCGATAAAAGATTTATTCAAGATTGTTGTTTATATTCCTTACAAGTCCAATGAAATATACAAGACCATCAAAGTTCAAACTGTTTAACGTAGTTACTGAAAATGAAGAAGAAATATTAAAATGCTATGGAAATTTTACATTCATTATTTTTATAGACCTACTGTACAATAACTGCATATAAATAGATCAAAATTCTAACACAAACATAAAATTCGAACCTCGGCTCGAAGAATATTTTATTGATGCGACCTTGACCATGCTATATTTTGGTATCAATATTGTATTTTCTAGCTGATTTGAAACTCAGAACTTACTCAATTCAGTCACATGAATTGTCCTTATTCTAAATTGTACACTACATTTCTTTTGAAGGTTTGAAAGATTATGGTGGTTTAAAGTTGTTGCTTTGTTAGATCATCACTTTGTCTAATGGGTGCATATTATTACTTAATTGCATTAGCCCGCGTGTATCAGATCAGCTTTATTTAGAACATAGTGTTGACACATCACAACTTAATGGCTCCATCCTGAGCTCGGGTTATTGCCTGTTTGGAGTTTTACGTGATTGCACTGTGTATTTTCTTGTTCTTTTTTTTTTTCAAAAACATACCAGAAGTAGATCAGCTACTCTCTCGCTATGAATGAGAGAGTGTCTGTGTATAAGCCTAGTGTATTCCCACCTCCTTCCCAGTGGTCCCAGTATAGACTCCAGGGCCCATATTCACAAAGCTTCTTAAGCCTAAAAGTTGCTCCTAGTGATGAAATTCTAAGAAAAATCTTAGAATTAGGGCATTTTCTTAGAATTTCTCCTTAAATTTAGGATTAAATCTTAGTAAAGATAAAAATGATTCACAAAACATTTTAGCCCTAAAAACAGCTCCTAAGGTAAAAATTTGTTAAGAGTAGAGATGAGGACTTTTAAGAGGCTTAAGAGTTTATCTAGCAGAGGACAAAATGGCGGAAGGAAGAAATATTCTCCAAACACTGAACGTAAAGCTATAAGTGAACACTGCTTTTCTGTCCAATTTGGTTTTCTTGTTGTTTTACTTCCTTCCATCTCTCTTGGATTGTTGGCTACATACCATCCAAAAGTGCAACTTAAATAGACTGTCCTGTGATCATGTAAACTGGTAAAAGCTGAGACATTTTGCTCCCATCAATCTAAAATGGATTACAAGTAATAAAATCAATACAGTAAATAAATGTGAGAACTTAAATATAGTACCTAATGTGGGGAAATTGGTTCTTTCAAAAGCATGTTCAACATTTAGCTGTTTAATTATCTTTAAGATAACTTTGCATAAAGTAGCCTGTACTCATGATTATACAATTTCTTCAGATACAAAAATTATGATTCACTGTTGGTTCTATTGTCGTGTATTCTGTTTTCACAAAGAGCACATTTCAAAACCTTTGCAGAGGTCAGATGTGATTTTTTATTAACCAATCACAGTCCTTGAATTTCTGCATCATCCCTAGCAACGGGGGTCGACCACACCCCCTCACTAAGATAAAAGTTTTTCTATTTTCCTTACTCAGAGTTGCTCTAAAAGGTTTCCTAAATCACTTTTAGTCTAGGACTCCCAGCTAGGACTTTTTAAGCTAAGATAGGAACTCTCTGAGAGAATTTTAAGAAGCTTTGTGAATACGGCCCCAGGACTCCAAGATGAATGAAAAGACAAATTGAATTTAAAAATCATACTTTATGTCCCTTTCCTTTTTGAAACTGACAAGTTAACACTTTCACACTCAACCTGTTTCCTGTGCACTTCCATGCACTTCTTGTTTCTATAATTGGGTATTCTTTTCACAATACACCAGCCTCTGTTCACTCGTTAGTCTCGCAGAAATGCTTGTTCTCGTAGGCTGTACGGCAGGAGAATTTAGACATTAATGTCATGTCCATTAAGCGGTAAGTCTGTAATATTCTTCTTACTTTTTAACTAATGCAAAAGTGATGGTGGTTCATATCACTCCAACAAGGTTTTGGTATAAATGCAGCATGTTTCATCATTTTTACTCTGTTGTACATATGAAGCCATGTAGTTAGTGGCTTTAAACGACATGGGAGATGGGTGTGGTAGTGGTGGGAAAGGCAGGGTGGAAATTTGCTTAAGTTACAGAGACCAGCTCAAGATAATAAGAACTGCTTTCATCTTTATTCTCTTAATGGACATCTAAAAATAGTCAGACTTCAAATGTAACGTAAATACTGTTCATCTATACTGAATATACATCATGTATACTGTATTGTTACTGGTTTTACATTTTTAGTATATTATTTATGGTATAGCCTGTTTGACCAATTTTGAAATCCCAGAAAGTGTTCAGATGACATGGGTATTGTGGACTACAATATGAAGTTTTCTGATGAAATCTATTTATAGTGTCTCTAATTTTGTATAAGAACCTAATCCTCTGGAAAGGCAAGTTTAACATTAAATCGCCTTCATTCTGTTCATCCCTCTTTAATCCCCTTTCCCTTTCCTACTATTTAAAATATTCCCTAGAGCAAGAAAATTCAATGAAAGAAAAAAATATGAGAAAAGAAAAAGTCAGGACTATGTTCTTGATTGTTGAAGTAAATCCCACTAAGGGCTGGTTTTAATCATTTCAAAGACGTCAGCAGTTCAGCTTCAATGATGTCTACGATCTTCTTCTGTGTCAAAGTCTTCACTTGGATTGAAGTCCTCAGTTTAAACATAGCTATAATAGCTAAATTCCAAACTGAATTAAAAACTCATTCAGCAGGCCATGTGTTAAACACTTTCCTGTTGTGTTTTTTTTTTTCTTTTTCTTTTTCCCTGTGGCTAATTGAGTGCCTCGTCAACATACGGACAAAAGCGCGCTATTTAAAGCATCTAAGAAACTCATGGCTTTAATTTAACCGTGGCCGCTTATCAGCCCATCAACACAGCTGCTGCAGTTCTCGTCTGCTTCATGGTTTTGCCTGTTTCATGTCCTGCTGTATAATTAGCAAAGATAACTGGCACACCCCTCACGCGGTGTCATTCAGTGGTGTAATTACATTACCAGTACATTGCCATAGTAGAGGTGGGACTGTTTTTTTCCAGGCTTGTCATGCATTCATGGCTCCTGTATGCTTGTTGATTTTACTCAGTGTAACCATTCCTCCCTCAGGGCGAGTGTAGAAAACGAAACGTCTGTGACTTTTAAGAAGCCCTGAGTAAACACTGAACAATGTCTTAATACCGAGATGTGTCATGATGTTCTTTGGAAATGACTTACTATAAAATAAAGCAAATACACGTCATGTCGGTCTGGGCACATTTCCATTTCCCAGGTCGACTTCCGCATCAAATCATGGTGTGACCTTGAAAACCATACAGTAATTACCTTTGAATCATACAGTATTTCTTTTCCTTCCAACAGTGAACAGAGTATTTGCCAGGCCCGGGCCTCTGTGATGATCTACGATGACACCAGCAAGAAGTGGGTGCCCATCAAGCCAGGCCAGCAGGGCTTCAGCCGCATCAACATCTACCACAACACTGCAAACAACACCTTCCGTGTGGTGGGGGTCAAACTGCAGGACCAGCAGGTGAGCGCGGAGACAAATAACAGACAAATAAATGCGATTTTTGTCGTGGTTTTTGTTTAACCACAAAGCGTATCCCATTGGATAGTTTAGCATATTCCAGTTGATGTTCTTCATCTTCTCTCGGGTTATCTAGTTATGGGGTCGGCACAGCAGACTATCCGATCCGCACATTGGACAATTTGACATAGGTTTTACCCTGTCTGATGCAGCCCTCCCATTCTATCTGGCTTTGGGAATGGCATTAAGAAAGGGTGGATTTGGGCACTGACTGGGCGAGAAGCCTACCACTGGGCCACAAACACCTACTTTGGATGTTCCAATAGACGAGGTTGGCAAGTGAACCGGTCAGTTGAAAAGTCCATTGTGCTTACCCAGTCACGGGTCTGGTTATCTATAAAACACACAAAACCCAAAACTTCATAGCCAGCATAATTGAACACAACTTGCTAGAGGTTGAACATATTATTCCATTGGTACCAATTACAAAAGAAAACATTAACTTCCCAGCAGAATCCCTATGACACTTGTGTATGACACTATCATATGATTTAGTGGTAATTGCATTGCAAAGTCATCCACCCAAAACACAATGTTTGGACAATGTCGTTTTTTTTTTTAGAATTATAGTGTCATAAAATGTTATTATGATAATGTTGAATTGAATTTGAATGAATGACGCCAAAACATCAGAACATAAAATTTGACTTGTGCCACTTAATGTCTGTCCGTACATCATCAGACCACATTTGGCCAAATTACATCCGTGTTTATACAAAAGGTTGGAATTCCTGACTAGAGAACCGGACGAACACATCATATTCCCACACACAGTGTGTGTGTATCTCATGTGTCTTGAACACTAAGCATTTGTGCATCTCTTGAGTGTTGTATTATTAGCTCTCTGTTTAATTTTCGTTGGCTCCCAAACGCTGCACGACCAGTGAGAAGCAGTGAGAAAAGCAGCAAGAGGCAGAGGAGAGGTATCGATTTGGTAGTGAAACAAAATGTTGTTGAATAATATAAAGGTGGAAAATCAGTGATTTTTTAAATTTAGACTCGTAGGCTATACTTCAGTATCCCATATCGCATCCCTAAGTATCAGCAGTACTGTACTGTAATGTGGTGTCTGCACAACATCCAAACTACATCATATTACTTTCTTAGAATGAACCTCATACATTCAGTTTATTTATTTATTTATTTATTTATTTATTTATTTATTTTAACATTTGGACGCTTCTCTATGTAACATTTTGATTTTTGGATTTGAATGAGTTATGATCTGGCACTCGTTGCATTTTCCAGCATCAGCAGCAGGCTCTTGGTAGACCTGTGGATAGCACTTAGTTGAGACCATGGGTCAGGGTCTGCTCAGGTCATTGTTTTAGCTGGGAGATATGAATAGATGTTTTTTATTGTTTTTAAGGTCACGATTGCAGGCAGCACAGTGGCTTAGTGTTTAGTACTGTCACCTTGCACCTCCAGGGGTTCAGTTCCCACCTCAGGTCGATATGCATAGAGTCCATGTTCTCCCCCTGCTTGATGGGTCTCCTCTGGGTGCTCTGGTTCAAAAATATGCAGATTAGGCTATTTGGCATTCCCGTAGTGAGTGCATTAGTATGTGTGTGCCCTGTGATGAATTGGCACCATGTCTAGGGTATACCCCGCCTCAGGCCCCTAAATCTCCTGGGAGGATAAATTGGTGTGGATGATGTCATGCTTGCAAAATTGTCATGGGGTCATTTGTTCCATGTTATCATGCAGTCGACACTATTCTGATGCTGTTTCATCAAAGTAATTGCCACAAAGCCGTGCTGGATTGTTTTTGGAAAATGCAAATGGACTGAAATACCCCTGGATTCTTTTAAGATTTACCCTCATTTTCTAATTTAAAGCAAAACTGCCTGACACCAGTGGAAAGTGGTGGCTTTCCATAACTGTTGGTTCTCCTATAATGATATACTTTATGACCAACCTCTCTATGAATCAGAATTCTTCATAGTTTACATAACATACAGTACAGAAACTATGTTGCCAAAAGTATTTGCTCCCCTGCCTTCACATGCATATGACCTCGATGAGGAATTTCATGTGTAGTCAGGTGTGTAAATATTTTTTGCAATATAGTTTAGGTTAAAAACGGTGTAGAGCACACATGCATATTTAGCCTAGTTTCTGAAACTATGATTTTTTTTTTTTCCTTATCGTTGCCAAAGCAAAAACTAGAGACCGCATTCCTCAGACACAGTCCTCCGGGAGGTCTTTGTGGACGATTTCTTGGAATCTGTTGTCTCAAGCTGTCGGTAATAAAATCAGGCTATGAATGAACATAGGGTGTGTTAAAGTTCCCAGCAGCTTTCACTCAGAAATTATTGTCACACACATGGTGATATGGTCATATTATTCGTTAATAATAACAATGAAACGATTGATTTTGTGTCGATGTTTATGTAAAGAGGGACTTTATGGGCAACTTGTGGTTGTTATAGGCCGTAGTAACCAGGTTCATTGGATTTGGCTACGACTAAATGAGGAAGAAAATAGGGGAAAAATCCTCAAAAAAAGAAGATAGACTTTAGCTGGATTTTCACAGAATGGGTCATACTTAGTCTGCAGGGTGAGCATCTAATGTTATCTTCGGTGTTGTTTGTGCCTACTGTTCAGGCCATGTGTCAGCACACAGACAAGCAGAGTGCTAAAAACAGTGAAATGTACCAGTGCTGTTTTATCAAATATCCACAGTCAATAAGTGGACAGTTACTGTTTAGACAGGATGTATTTTAAAAATACATACATCCTCAATAGTTACTTTCCAGTTTCACTAAAGATGATGTTTTATAGCTACACAGGTGTTAGATACAGAATATAATGAGACTCCACATCATTAATATCCTTGTAAAATGGTTAAAAGTTTGAAATCGAAACCATTATATCATTTTAAATAAGAACCTGTACCTGCGTCTTATTGAATTTGGATTGGATACTTTGCTGCAGTATTGTAGCCTGAAACATCACCTCCTTTTTTTTTTTTTTTTGACAGGTTGTGATAAACTACTCTATAGTGAAGGGTCTGAAATATAACCAGGCCACCCCGACGTTCCACCAGTGGCGCGATGCCAGACAGGTATACGGACTCAACTTTGCCAGCAAGGAGGAGGCCACCACGTTCTCCACGGCCATGCTTTTTGCCCTCAATGTGCTCAGCTCACAAGATGCAGGTAGGTCCAGTTTTTCGCTCGGCTTCCAGTTATTCAAATACTATAACTTGATATATTTAGGGCCCTGGATAACCTTGGCGGCATGGTGGTGTAATGGTTAGCACTGTCGCCTTGCACCGCCAGGGTCCCGGTTTGATCCCCGGCCAGGCTCGATTCCCGTCTCTGTGTGCATGGTGGGTTTCCTCTGGGTACTCCGGTTTCCTCCCACAGTCCAAAGACATGTAGGTTAGGTTAATTGGCGTTCCCAAATTGCCCGGAGTGTGTGTGTGTGTGTCTGTGCCCTGCGATGGATTGGCACCCTGTCCAGGGTGTACCTCGCCTTGTGCCCTAAGTCTCCTGGGATAGGCTCCAGGCCCCCCCGTGACCATGAATACAGGATTAAGCGGTATAGATGATGAGTGAGTGAGTGGATAAGCTTTGAATTGTAGTTTGACAGAATACAGTGATGTGATTCTGCAGTAAAGCCAGGAAGTTTATGATATTTTATATTTTATCCTAAATACCACAGACCATGTTGCTCCATGCAGAGAACCACTGAAATGTCAGACTGGACCTCACTTAATGTGGACTATAAAGCTTTTTATAGTCCTCGTGCATAACCAGAATAGTATTCACATAGATATATAAAGATCTCAATATTTGAATTAGGTAGGATTAATCAGTCATTAAAAATAATCTACACTGTGGGATGTCTAGTTCCCGTTTACAATTTTAGAGCTGCTGTTTACTCCCGAAGCTGTTGTGATGCATCAGTCTAGTATGTTAATTTTCTTCTTTACATGTAGTCACTTACTTAAGAACAGCACATGAGCTTCTTGGGTTTCAGGTTGCTGCTACTTAAAGCGTATGGGTTTGGGGGGGTTAAGTAACAACGTCTTCTCATTGGTGCCTGGCTTGGCTAAAATATCCATGGAGCCAAGTTGTCGCGGAACCAATCTTACATGTTCTCGTGCTTTTTTTGGGGAGGGAACTGGAGATGAGTTTGCTAGAAGCACCTCACCATGCAAAGCATAGAGAAGGCTGCGTATGCCTGGATACACTCAAATGTGTCGTTAGAATATTAACCCTACCTCTAGGCCCAGGTTTATTACATTGTTCGTACCGATTTCCGACAGAAGACGTATTAGCCGGGGCACTATGCTAGGACCATCGTTCTCACCTGGGCCAGGGCGGAGGGTGAGCTCTGCCGTTATAAAACTCAGTAGTAAGTATTCCTGACAGGTGTATTGGCTAATGGTGTTACCTGGTTAATGCAAGTGAATAAGCTGTTCAGCATGATGTTGACCGTGTAATGCAATAGCTGTGAAGCGCCGTCGTGGTGGAGGTTCCGAGACAAGTCTGGCTCAGTGCCTGTCTGAGGCTCGTCATGAGTGTGGATGTGTTTGTTGTGACTATTTCTGAACAGAAAGCATCAATCAGTCTCGGCTTCCACCTTAATTGGAACATCACATGATGTCAACACACATGATGATGATGATGATGATGATGGTGTTTGGATATGAAACATTCGTGGGGAATGGTCTCGTTTTAAACGAGAACTCCGCCCTGAAACATGTTTAGATGTGTGATTCTGATGCATTTCTTGTCAGCTAGAGCTGTTTTTCGAGAGGGAAACACTTGTTTTCTTATGATCATGTTAATTTTGAAATTACCATAAATATATAATATATATTGGCGGCACGGTGGTGTAGTGGTTAGCACTGTCTCCTTCGGTTCGATTCCCGGCCAGGCTTGATTCCCGAGTTTGCACGTTCTCCCCGTGCTTGGTGGGTTTCCTCCGGGTTCTCCCGTTTCCTCCCACAGTCCAAAGACATGTGGGTTAGGTTAATTGGCGTTCCCAAATTGGCCGTAGTGCGTGAATGAGTGTGTGTGTGCCCTGCGATGGATTGGCACCCTTTCCATGGTGTACCTCGCCTTGAAGTCTCCTGTGATAAGCTCCACACCCCTTCGTGACCCTGAATACAGGATTAAGCGGTATATATATGATGAGTGAGTGATAATATATATCATTTACAGAAATATAGTGTAGAATTAGGGCACAACATATGACCTGGCTGCCAGACTGCAGTCCAGGAAGGTTGTACGGAACTTTATGGCAGAGACGTGGCCAGGTAGTGAGTTGTGCAATGACAAGCACTTAGGCTTAAGAAGCAGTACTCTGCATGAGAGATTTGTTTGCATGAGAGTAATTTTATAAATCCAGCCATGTAGTATCTGATTTAGTTTTTTTAAACCAAAATAAGTGACTTAAATTCGGTTGCAGTTTCTATATGTTTGCCTTCATCTGTAACTCGAGGTAACCTTGCATTTACTGTATAATCACCACTTATCATTTAGAAATCAAGCTTATTTCTGAAGATATCTTCTACAGTAAGAAATGAATCTCAGTGATTTTTAGATGATTCAGCGTTTGTATTTTCAGCTCCCGAACAGGATGTTAGACTAATGCTATTTTGGAAATATCTTAGCCAATATTAAATTTACATCTCGCATTCATCAGTGCAATCAGTTCCTGCTTCTCCTTTGTGCACAGAAACCCACCCATCTTAGCAGTTTTTCCGGCACGCTGCGTGCTTGTGCCATGAAACACAAAAAAAGGGTGTGGGATAAAGACTATGAATCCTTTTCATGAATTCGAAACCCAGAATAAGGAGAGATCTTTTGTCTGGCGTATGGTCTCGATCTCTCTTCCTCCTTTTTTCACACCTTTCTGTTGCTCTTCTGCTTTCTCAGGATTTTGCTATAAACAACACACCTGTTTGCAACCAACCTTCCAGTATGTATTAGTTTGCCGTTCGCATGTTGTTGTCAGAAGTATTTCTAGAATTTGAAAAAGCGAAATCTGGAAGTGAAAATGCACACTCATTAGCGACTGGGGTGAAGAAATAGCTCGCTTTATGCAACAGTAGGTCTCTATAAAGAAAGCTTGAAGAAGTTCCAGGCAGTTTATATCATCTTCATAAAGTCCTCACTGACAGCTCCATCCATTTTGCAGTGACATTTTGCTGGTTGAACAATGTAAACCAGTGATTTGCTATAAATCTAAGAAGCTTCTGTTTAAAAAAGGGAACAGGTGTGACAGTGTGTCTGTGATGAATAATGCCGTTCCTGCTGTAAAATTTACTGCAGACAAATGGAGAGAGAAGGCGGGATTATAGTGTGGATAACATCCATACTGTACATCAGACATGTGTATGCACCATGAGGACCATGTGTACCATGCAAACGATCTGTTTTGGCAAATTATCTTTTTTTTTTTGTTGCATTTTTTTAAAGATGTATTTAGGCTGTTTTCACTCCAGGCATCATTACGTCGTACCATGCCAGGGTACAACTGCTCCTCCTTAACCTGAGTACGCTTGCGTATCTACACACTAGTGGTGGGTCGTTCATGAACAATTTGTTCTCACAAGAACGAGTAGTCTCGGAGAGCGATTCGTTCATTTTCTACTGGCCGCGTAGACGCAAAGCATCCGTAGTTCATGTACGGGAAACAGACATGAGTAGGTACCTTTCAGTCTTCTAGTCCAAATCGTTCTTTCTTTTGTCACGTGACTCCCATAGACGCTATGCAGTGCAATAGATTCAAATGAACGAACGACTCGGACTAGAAGACTCATGAGAAGAACAGTTCAGTTCTGTTTCCTGTGTAATGGCCTGTAATGGGAGTCTATAAGCATCCCGTGACAAAAGAACGAATGATTCGGACCAGAAGATATGATGGTGAGCTGCTCATTGTGTTTATCATAATATGTCCTTAGCTGCATTGTAACATTTTCATTACTGGGACTAGAACCAAAGTTTCTGTACTGTATGTAGACGTGTTGGGGGTCTGTTTATTGAAAATGTAACAGTCTATTTTATTTCTGATCAAAAGAACGAAATGAACTAAAAGATTCATGCATTTTGATAAATGAGATTCAAAGAACCGAGTCACTAAAATGATTCAAACTTCCCATCACTACTACACACTCCATCAGGTGACACATCAGGTGGCAGTATGGATCTGGTTGGTTTGTGATCCACCAGTAGGAGAAGAATGGAGTCAATCATTGCACTATGCCCGTTATTATCGATATTTTGGAGATAATCGGTGCGTTAACATGGACACTAATGTTACACTATTAATCAAAATAAAAACAAATCAGGTAAAGATTTTTCAGTCGGAACAGGCTAATCCGATCCGTCCCGGTCAGAATGAATTTCCAGTCAATATGAGAAGGCCTTTAATAATCCATTCAGTATTTAAATATTATCCATGTAAACTCTTAGTCGATCATTTCTGTCCTGTAAGAAATACTGGCATTTCAATCAGATTAAAGAAATATTGTCCATGTCCATTGTCCAAACTAAGGTCAAAAACAACCTTCTGTTCATTCCTTGTTTATAAGTTATGGCTATGCAGTTCACAGGATCGCTGCAGGTCGGTGGGTGTGTACTGTGCACCAACTTTCAAGGAGACACGGGTTGTTGATGTCACTTTTGGTCTGTTTTCGAATCTGATTTCGAATCCAAAGTCTAAACCTAACCTGAGGAGACCATACCGTACTCAAGGTCACCTTTTCATGTAGACTAGAGCATGGTAAGCCGATCTGTGCCCCGCGATCAGTACGATGTGTTCACACCACTAAATCGTACAATCAAAAAGAAACTTAACCTTTTCCAACTAAGGCTGGAAATCACAAAACAGAACAATGGGGAATTTTTTTTTTATTCACTGGTAGTTTTTTGTTTGGAAAAGCTTGGCTGTAATATTTTTTTTTTTTTTTTTCTATTCTGCTTGTTAGACTTGTTAATGTTGATGCTCTTATGGTCACGGTGTTAGTGGTCACTGGCCATGTGCTGCGACAGACGTTGTGTATATACTCCTTAGCCCAAGATCATCTGGAAATCATCGGGTTATTTGATATAAAACCGTTAATTGTTACTTGTGACATGTATATGCTGTTCGTGTTGCCATTTCAGTTTATAGATTGATGTATGTATGCATGAGTCAGATGATGTATGAGCAGATAATGTGGGATCGTCTTGCCCTGTCACGAACCCTGAGTAGAAAATGAGTCATCCCCCCTTAACCAAACACACACACACACACACACACACACACACACACACACACACACACACACACACACACACACACATACTCTGTGTCACTGTGTAATGAGTGTATTTTCTGAATTTTGAGAGCTGATGTCAGTATTCAGTTATGGAACCAAAATATTAATCATCTGTGGTTTCTGTAAACAATAAGAACAGTCTCGTGTCTAAATTTGGATTCAGCTATTTTTATCATTTGCGGTTATTTACATAGTAGAGTCATGACTTGTAGTTCAGCTGTGCAAATACATGCTTTTATGGTTAATTTGTCTGTGGGAAAAAAAAACAATCCTTATTGAGCTAGACCAAGTGGAGATCAGTCACGATCTGATCTAAGTGATTAAGAGATTACTGAAAGTGCTCGCACTGTCTTTACGAGATTGGAAAGAAGACCAGACAAATGTAACACTCAGCAGTCGACACATTCCTGATTGCTGAATAAGGACTTATTCTCACAGCTTATCTATTGATCTGAAAGTATTGTAATAAATTGATTTATTTTAGCATAGACAGTGTTCTTCTAAATTTAACATTTCTATCTGTGTAAGATGAAATTTCTTGCATTCGAAGGTCTGGATAAGCAACCGACATAACAGAATAGTGACCAAATTAGCTTTTTGATGTTTAACCAATCATGCATGTTTTATGGCCATATACTGTATATAAACTGTATATAACACAAATAAATTTGAAGTGGTTTCACTCGGACCTTTAACAGATAAGACACTTGTTTTAATTGTGAATCATTGAATATAAGAATATTTCTCTTTCCATTTGTCTTTAAATATGGTATCTCATGGTTTGTTTAAGCAGAAATCTATGAGCAAACTCGAGGAAAGTGGGTGAAAATGTTTCCCTTTTTTACGAGCTGCCCGCAGCTGAATAATTTACTGAAATATATATATATGAATAACTACATCAAACCACAACAGAACATCTGATACAGAAGCAGATGTGGTTCAAAACTAGTTTAAATTTTTTCTTTTCAAGTGTTTGGTTCAAACTGCTGACATTTGCCTGCTCTGCATCTGGACCGAGTTGACAGCTGTGACATGAACTTATTTCAGAAAGAGTGTGTTATGTGGTAATAATGTAGGCAGCAACCCAGGATTCAGAGCGAACCATTTTTTATGGGGTGTTCAAGTCAAACCAGGACTTTTGATTATGCATAATAACAGGACACAGTTATAAGAGTAAAAGCTGCTTTAATTTAGCTATATAATCCCCTGCTACACTAATGCACTTATCCCAGTGTTTCACTACCATCAACGAAGAAACTTTTACCAGTATGCCAGAGCCGTAATCAGATCACCTGCATCATGTCTGAAACACTAGCCTACCAGGAACTCCTATAATACCCCAAACGTCTGGAAATAACTTGTTGGAATAACTCCCAAATGAGTTCCTGTAAGGTCCAAGTGGTGATTATGATTGATTTGATGTACAGCTCCCACAGACAGATGTATCTCTTTTTCAAATTGGCGGCAAGTTATTAGTTGATTTTCAAGGATCAGATGTTCCACTCGCTATATGTTCACTGCAGTGGGTTACATAACCATCTGGCCTTGTTTAAAATGTGTGCACCATTCAGAATGTTTTCCTGCGTCTAAGAGTCTCATCACTGTACTGTTCTGTCACCTGTAAGTTCAATCGCTTTTACTGCTTCATTGACGAGAAATTTCATCACAAGTCCCGGTTTGACTTGAACGCCCCTCGTATTTTGCTCTGCTTTCTAGTCTTAACGTTCAGTTTTTTAATCATGTTGCACTAATCACAAACTGTATTGCATCAGTCTTTGCATTGTCCCAGTGTGAACCATGCTGAATCTGCACATAGCAGCTAGCATTGCACTGTTTTAGCATTGCACTGTTTTAGCATTGCACTGTTTCTCTAAGTCCAGTCCTTGAGGGAAAAACAATTACATCACTTTTTTTGACCCAACTCACTTTCAAAGTAGCATTAAAAAAAAATAAACCTTTAACAATCTCTTCACACTTCTCTGACTTTTAAACCTTCTCATAACTTTGCCATCTATTACTCACTAACTGTATTACGCCGTATCACATAGATAAGCAGGCAGATACCAGCAACACTACTCCACATCTCAAGCATCCGGACATCATCGGAGAAACCCGATATCTTACGTTTTTCCTTCTGAGCAGCTTTCTGTCTCAGCCCATCCATCAGATAAAAGAGTAGTGTTGGAGATGGGATGGGAAGTAATGACGATACAGTTCCAAGAAGGGCCTAATAGGCATACTTATAAGCCTTCATAATGATTTTAGACATCGGCCTCTTTCCATTATGTCGTCCATTTTGTCGATTGTATATTTAAAAACGAATTGGGTAAAAATGATGGGAATATTATTACGGTGCACTGCAGGCTATATATTCATCTGTCTAATTGAATGAATGTCTGGAACGTTGCCATGTCTTCTCCAGCAGGTCCAGCTGGTCAGCGGCAGAACGGACCATCAACGGATGACACAGAAGCACAGAGGAGGTGACTAGAGATTTTATTATCACTTGCGATAATCATAGCCATTTTTTACACAGATACAGCCGAGAGTCAGACGGGAAGTCATCACCAGTGTGAAAAAGAGAGTCCAGATTAACAGTGCGATGTGTTAAGCCTGGTTTATCTGTAAGGCTTAGGTCACATACCTCCATCCAACTGCAGTAAACATGTGACTGCTAAGTGTCAGACTTCGGATCTGACCTTTCCCGATTATAAAGAAAGTGAAAATGATTCGAAATTCAAACAACAGCTTATAAGCTGGACCGACTGATTTATAAAGCGCCTGATTGGGTTAAACATATCCCGGGACAGGGATGGCCCTAATTTGATTGATTAATAGAATTTAGGATCCTTGATTGAAATTAAGAATAAAATGAAACATCACCTCTAAGATCTTTCCTCAATCCTCACAAACATAAACCTTCTCTAACAGTTTACCGATCACTTTTTGCCCTCTTGTGGTTAAACGAATGTATTGCATTTACACACTATTGAGGCTGGTGATATCTGAGCATGACTGAAAATAGTGCATGGAAAACAACACACACACACACTTCTATGAGCTCAGATATCAGTGGTCAGAGTGGTTGCATGTTTTAAAGTCAACTATTTTAAGAGAGAATGTTGCTTCATCCTGTAATATTTCTTATTTTAATCGTCTGTAGGCAGATGATGGAGCAGCATCAGATGCAGATTGAAAGGGAGCGACGGACATCCGGCTCGGCAGGTATGGAGTCTACACAACACAAGGGGCCATTAAAAAAAAGAAAGTTACAATGAAAGGCGCACTTTCTGCCAAGGATTTGGCGGATACTTTACAGCGCCTGGACACTTCCCTGACCTGACAGTTTCCATATCCTGTATCGCTAAAAGACATATTCAAGTTATGCTTTATGTCTTACTCTGTCAGTTCATGCTTTCTACTCATGTATCAGTCCAGCTCAGACCATAATGACCCATAACTCCACACACATAATGATCAGCTACGGGTCTGACATCTGAGTCGTAATACATGTTTTTAAACAGCATTGGTCACTTTTTTTTGCTCATTATTCTGCTTACGCTTGCACATTATTTCTGTTTAAAACAAAAGTTTCCGTTTGTCTTTTTTTGATTTTCATCACTGTCACTTTTCTCTCCTTCTGTTTGTCACATTGTTGTTCCATTCCCGTCTCAGTTTCCACCCTGCAGTTTAAAGTGTCCGCCTCTCAGTCCAACACCTCTCCACCAGAATACAGGCAGTTTCGTGCCAACACGCTCCCCTCCCACACCCGCCTCGCACCCTCCCCGCCTTCCTCCTCCTGCTCCTCCTCTTCCTCACAGGAGCGAGAGAGCATCTCTCACATGAAGGACCCGTCCCAGAAAAAGGCTCAGCAGTTTTCGCAGCTCTCCACCTCCCTGGCATCTGCCTTCTCTCCCGTGCAGCCAGGGGGCACTCTGCCTTCTCGAAACGTGCGTCAGATCCCTCTCTCCCCCCCGACTAGCCGCCAGTCTAACCCCAAAGACGCCGCCTGGAACACTGGTCACATCTATAGCCCAAAGAGCTCCTCACCCCAGCCAGGCATACCTCTTAATCAACTTGTTTATCCCGCTACCTCTACCCAGTTTGATGCTAACAGCCAGTTAGAGCACTACTACCCTTTCTCCAAGTCTGCCGCTGGGCCTCCTCCTCTCCCACAGTACTGTAATCCTGAACACTCCTACCCCTCCCACTGCAAGGATATTCCCCTTTCAACTCCCAGTGGTCAGCGTATCCAAGGCCATGTCCACCAGCCTGAGTTTGCAGCCTCTCTCAGACCTCAGCCCCCCAGTGAAAACACGTCTTTCTCTTGTAGCTCTGTGTCACTCAAGACCACACCCCCTGCTGTTTCTCAGGCTGCCACGGCACCCAGCAGTAAGTAACTCAGATCACCATCCAGCTGGCTGTGGAGTGTGTTTGGGGCCTTCAGCATGGCTCTCACACACACTGCACACAGCTGTTGTACAAAGCAGGACTGATGATATACAGTACACACCTCTTTCATACTGCGTGAAGAAAAAGTACCGTTGCTGTAATGGTGCGCAGCTGGAAATGCTGGTACATTCGCATTGCACACAATTAATCAGGCTTCTGGATCTTCAGCCATGTGTCAGACACACAGTCACAGCACTCGGTTCATTTTCAGTTCAGATCTTGTGTTTATGTTAATTTATGTAACCTCAAACATATATAATTACCACAAGTTGGTACAAATCTATATACATGTTATGCTGACAAGTTTAAAGATGCTTTCCATTATAATGCTGTTAAAATCACTTATTTAGGTCCATAATGAAAGCAAGACAAAAGAAATAATAAATGATGAGAAATAACACTAGTAATTATTATAAATCCAATAGCATTATTTTACGTTTCGGTCATGATTGCTTTTTTACCGCTCATGGAGCCCCATGTCCCCATGTAATTAAATATAAACATAGTATTTATATAGTATGAAGATTAATACATAACTACACACACACATATGTATATACTTTATATATACTTTGAGTATATTAATCTTATATACAACCACAGACATGCAAAAATGAGTACCGTCTCTTAGTATTACTGTAAGTAAATACAATCTCATATGAACAACCAATAACTTTTTTTTTACCATGCCATTATTTATTTCACAAAAAAATAAACCAAAAGGTTTATGATTCAATAGCTTATAGATCCACCTTTAGTGGCAATAATTTGAGGTCATCCTTTCTTGTACATGTATGACTTTATCAGTCTTTCACATCAGTGTGGAGGAATTTTTCGCTCATTCTTCTTTAAAACGTTGCTTCAGTTCATTGAGGATTTTGGGCATTGACTTATGCACAGCTCTCATAGTCTTGCCACAGCATTTCAGTTTGGTTGAGGTCCATTCCAAAGCCTTGCTTCTTTTACTTTTCAGCCATTCTGATGTCGATTCACTCGTGTGGTACTGATCATTGTCCTGTTGCATGGCCCAGTTTCAACCAAGCTTTATTAGTTGGACATATGGCCTCACGTTTGCCTCTAGAATAGTCTGGTATACAGAGGAGTTCATGGTCGCATCAATGACTGCAAGGTCCTGTGGCTGCAAAACAAACCCTAATCATCAAAGGACAAACAACTCAACTTTGGTCTCATCTTTCCACAGGACGTTGTTCCATCCAAAAGTCTAGTGGTTTGTTTGGATGCAGTTTTGCAAACCTCAATCGTGCTTCATGTTCTTTTTAGGCAGAAGAGGCTTTCTCGCTGGCAACCCGTCTAAAAAAAAAACGTGGTTGTTCAGTCTTCTTCTAATTGTGCTGTCATCGACTTTAATATTTAACATGCTCAGTGAGGTCTTGGGGTTCTTGTGTTTCTCTGAGCATTGCACGGTCTGACCCTGGGGCGCATGTTCTGGGACGTCCACTCCGGGGAAGATTGGCATCCGTCTTAAATTCTTTCACTTAATCTTTCTCACTGTAGAATAATGAAGTCCACATTCTTTGGAAATGGTTTTATACTGTAACTCTTTCCAGATTCATGTGCAGCAACATTTGCTTCTCTAAGATCAGTGTTCATGTCTTTCCCTCTTGGCACTGTGATAACACACACCCTGAATGCTCCAGACCAGCGACCTGTCAAAACTTTAATAGTGGTCCGCACACCTGCTAATGATCAGTTAATCAAGAGCTGAAATCAAGAGCAGGTTAGCAGCACCTGGCTACAACTTAAACTCAAACTTTCTTATGGAAGCAGTGAGGAGGTACTTAGTATTGCCCTCATTTTTTTTTCTTCTTTTGGCTTCATTTTTGTTACATAAATAATGGCACGGTGAAAAATGACTGTACAGTGCAAAAGTCAAAAGTCACCCCTGATTTAAATGAAATTATGTAGATAATGGGAACAAATGTTTTACTGTGACAGGCTGCAAAGTGCCCAAAGTGAATGTCCATCACCAGTATACTGATCACTGGCCTATTCATCTTCCATCATCTGCACCTGTTTCTCACTGATTCATGCCTTACGTTAGATGTTTTTCTATGCTTGAATGATTCATAGGTCACTGTGTGGCTTAACAAGCGAAACGTATTCCTCTGAAACTGCTCAGGTGCAGGGATTGGACTGAAAATGAAAGCCAAAGACTCTTGAGAAAACTATTTCTCAAGACTACATCATAAAATACAAGAAAATCGGTCTCCTTGGAGGCAAAATATGGCGAAATGAGGGTGGCTCAGGACTACTGCACAGTATAGTATGTGTAAATACACACACGAGGGGCGTTCAAATCAAACAGGGACCAACTGAAATTTACAGAAGGCTTCGAGCTCAGTATGGTGATGAGACACATCCATGAATGATGATCCCGGTCAATGTGGGTCGGAGCCCACTGCAGTCGTTAATGTAAACAATCAGTTAAATTAAATTAAATTTAGAACCAAAAAGAAAATTAGGGAAATTACTATATGTTAGCCGCACAGTGGTGTAGTGGTTAGCACTGTCGCCTTGCACCTCCAGGGTCCGGGTTCGATTCCCAGCCAGGTTTGATTCCTGTCTCTGTGTGCATGGAGTTTGCATGTTCTCCCTGTGCTTGGTGGGTTTCCTCCGGGTACTCCGGTTTCCTCCCACAGTCCAAAGACATGCAGGTTAGGTTGATTGGCGTTCCCAAATTGGTCGTAGTGTGTGAATGAGTGTGTGTATGTGTGTGCCCTGTGATGGATTGGCACCCTGTCCAGGGTGTACCCCGCCTCGTGTGCTCTAAGTCTCCTGGGATAGGCTCCAGTCCAGTCCCTCTATGACCCTGAATACAGGATTAAGCGGTATAGATGATGAGTGAGTGTGTGAGTAATATATGTTATAAAATTATCAGAGTGTCCCTGTTGCGCTAGCTGAGAGTGATGGTGGCAAGAAAAAATTCCCTGAGGTTTATAGAAAGAATAGGGAGAAACCTTGAAAGGAACCAGACTCAATGGGGAACCCATCCTTATTTGGGTGATATCAGATCGCAGGGATTGATCTGCAGTCATACTGAGTGTTAGGAGGCTGGACGTTCAGTAGAACAGGAGAGGAGTTTAAGTTAATATGGAGTCTACTTTCGTTATTGGAGGCTCAGGTTCACAAACACCGCTCGTACATTACAGGAATTCGGCTGGGAGTTATTGCCACATCCCCCACACTGTGCATTACCATCCTTTCCATTTCCACATGTTTCAGCCATTAAAAAATGTCTGCTCATGGCTCCGGCATAGTGGAAAATCTTTGTACCTTGAGGCTATCTAAGCACTAGGCTACATAGAGAAATAAAGGTAGTCTCATAACTGTGTTCTGCATTCTGCAAAACCTAGTTCGACATGAACGTCCCTTGTATGTAAGCAATATCTGACACAAAAGCTTGGGTTGTTTCTTTTTCATATGCACAGAGACAACTGATTTTTTTTCTCTTATTTTAGCGTTACTCTCAAGTCAATATTTTCTAAAAAAAAAAAAAAAAAACATGTTCAATGAGATGTTTTTGGTTTCGTCTCAACTGAAAGTGGTTCATTTATTCCCGAAACACAACATATACCATGATTAAAAGTACCTAATTGAGTCATTAATATTCCTGTTCACTCATCTGTCTTTTGTTCTTCAGCAGGTCCTCCCATCCCTCCAGGACATCCCTCCATGCTGTCCTCCACTCCCCCCCTGCAACCCCCTGCTCCGGCTCCCATGGCGGGTCCTCCGGCTCCTCCACCACCTCCTGGACCTCCTCCCCCGGCTTCTGTACCTCCTCCTAACCCCCCTCCTCTCCCAGCGCCATCAGGCTTAGCTGCAGCACTGGCTGGAGCCAAATTGCGCAAAGTGCAACGGGTAGGTGTTTACAAGGCACAGCTACTGTACATATAAGAGTGCATTTATAAATGTGGTTTGTCTTGCTAATAATGCAATTATCAGCCTACTTAACAGGACCAGATGTAAGCCTGCACATTCTTAGCCATTCATGTGGCAGCGTTGCCAGACAAGGTGTTTGAATGGTCCCAAAAGAAATCCAAGTTCTGTGGGTAGAACATATCGTTCATTTGAAAGATCAGACGAAAATGCCTAGACAGGTAATTCAAGCTGACCAGAAGAGGATGGTAACTTGAGCCACCGCTGTTTCCAACAATGCTAAAAGGATCTCGGAATGCACAATGTATTGAATCTTTGGTGAATGGGACAACAGCAGAAACCCACATTAGGGTTCTGTTTTGCAAAAAAAGAAACCTGAGACTAAAGTGGCCACGGATTTATCTTATTGGACGTCTGACAACAGAAAAAAGACCAGATAATGTAGTTTATAATTTCATATTGAAGCATTAAAGATTATGTATTCAGTTTTCAAGTAAACAAACATGCATTTTTTTTGTTGATGATCTTCCTAAATGTCCCCTTCAACTGCATTTAATATACTGTACCCATGACCATGATTTGTGCAGGTTAACAACGTGCCCTTATAAAAAATAAAAAATAAAAATGAGTGTCAACTTACAGTATGAATTTGGCACATACACTGACAGAGAACTTTATTAGGAACCAAGTCGTGCACCAACTCCTCCATGCAAATAGCTAAACAGCCACATCATGTCACAGCAATGCAGTGTATAAAATGATACAGATAGCAGGCAGCAGATTTGTTCACACTGTAAACACCTTTCCTGATATACTGAAATTCCAGCCTCTTAACTGGAAATCAATCCAGCCTATCTCATAACAGCCAAATGAGGATGAATTCCCTGTTGAGTCTGCGTCGTGACAAAAGGTTTTTCCTTTCCGACTTGCTTATCAGGGACGATCTGATCACTTTGATGTATACACATTTTTCAATCTAAAATCGTTAAAAGCAGTATAAATAAAACCGTATCGCATTGAATAGGTGTAGGTGCTATAGAGTATCATCTTTAAAATGCATTGAGTGCCATTAGACAATCAATGCAAAGATCTCACATCAAGGCCAAACACTCCGTCACACAGTAAAACTATTCATACGTAAATGTTTTGCACATCATGGGGTGATACTTTAGTACCCTGGTGAATGGGGGGGGGGGGGGGGTAAGGGTGGGAATAGGGTGTGAATGGTATTGTATATGAACAAAAGATTGTTTCCATCAGCCAATAACAGAAAGATGAGGCTGAAATGTGCACAGGCTCACCAAACCTAGACAGACTTGTGTCAACCGCCGTGCCTGGTGGAGGCGGTGTAATGGTGTGAGGAATGTTTTCTTGGAACACTTTGGGCCCGTTAATACCAATCAATCACAGCTTGACATTGTGTGAACCGCATATTCCTAATTAGGCTGATTATTATTTTTTGATTAGAACAAAAATATTCTCAAATCCTTTGAGTGGAAAATTTGAATTATAGATGATGCAGAAAGTTGTTGGTGTTAATATTAATACTCTGTTGTGCAATGTAATATTTATATCCTCTGGGCACGGCTGATGTCCTCTGTTTAAACCTGGCAGCCTGAGGAGGGCTCATCAGGTCCGGGCATTGCCAAGAACGACGCCAGTCGCTCCAGTGGAGGCAGCGGAGGAGGCGGAGAGGGCCTCATGCAAGAAATGAATGCCCTCCTAGCACGAAGGTCAGTGCCTTCGCTTTGATTCATTGATTTACAGCTGATTTAGATGCATTGATTTGACCGTACACTCCTGTCTTTTCCCTTTAGGAGGAAAGCTTCTGAAAAACCTGAAGACAGTCAAAATGTTTGTGCATCCTTTTTATGCAATTTACATTAAAAAAAAACTTTTTAGTTTTTTTTATTTATTAATGAATTAATTTTTAATTAATCTGAAATGTGTTTGTTTCTTACAGGAAGAGTCCAACGGCTCACCAGCCTCACGTGGCTCAGGTCAGCAGAAACCTGAAAGAAATACACTCGCTTACATTGCATGCATTCATGCAGTTATCTAATGGGCCAATCATGGGTCAGCAGCACAGTGCTGATACACATCAAGAGCACAGGTCACACCAAACATCAGCATAAAGGAACGCCTGATCTCTGCGACACCTATCGTGGCACAGACGTTCGACCCAGATGAGTTAGCTTGAGTATTTGAGAAACTGTCGTCATCTGGGGAATCTCACACACTGTAGAGTGTTAACACAATAACTGAAGCTCCTGACGCGTATCTGCATGATGTTACGTTGATGACATTTCTGGACAGATCTGATAAAGCCGAACTGGCTTCTATTTCACAACTCAGGTGTTGTACGAGTCTTTTTAAGCGTTACACCGGCTTCAAATAACAGATTCTTCAACCTGTTTAACAGAACTCGCACGATTTCATTTTAATCATATCATGTAAAGAGTCTTTAAATGCGTTTTATAGTAAACCAAGAATAATTTGTGCATGACTATGAGCTTAAATAATGTTTCTAGACCAAGGATACCATGTGGAAAGACCACATTTTAAGCAACTTCGGGAAAAAAAAGCCTGTTCCTGGTTTATTTTAAATAGAAAATGGAAGTTATGTATAGAATGACAGATTTTTAAGAACTTGAAGTTAACACGGAATCTTGATTGATAGTTGAGAAATTAGTTAACGAGATGACAAAAGGGAAACCATTATAAGTCGTGCATTATTTTGATATCAGTGCAAATCCTTTTACGCGAGCATCTGTCTGAATTTTGATTTCCAGATGCTGTGAAAAAGCCATGGGAACGAGCAAACTCTTCAGACAAATCGTCTGCCGGATCGAGGTCAGTATCATATGAATTTGATTCGATCAAATTCTTTTTTCTTTTTTTTTCCCCCTTATACCACAGAAGTACACCAATCCTCCCAGGTCCAAAGACAACGAGACGTCTGATTGAGCTTTTGTTCAGTGCATCAGCCTCTGGTTTCTACGAGTCAGCGGGCACATGACATGGCAAGCCGCATAATGGCTGAGCTAAATGCCTTGGTAACTACTGTGGGTCTGATCAGCAAACAAGTTCCTAAGATGAAACATATTTAACAGGATCCTGGAAGCGGTTTTGTGTAAACAGAGCGAGAACCTTATCTCGGGTGCCCTGGTAATGCTAAAAAAAAGTAAAGTAAAGCTGTCCGTTGGTGCAACCTGATCGAGCATTTATATACTGTAGCAGCTTTATTGTGAACATTTCTAATCGCTTTATTATAAATGTTTCGTCATTTACGCAGGTTGAGAGCTGTCGGCAGCACCGCTGATGGCGAATCAGGAGACTTTGACCGAATGAAACAGGTATCTAACCAGACAGAGGAATTTACAATTTGCAACACTTGCCAACAATAAAACTTGCCACAAGAGGCTGCACATCAGCTGAACACCGACATATGAAATGAGACGTTTTTTTTTTCTTTTTAATTCAACAAGGAAATCTTGGAGGAGGTTGTGCGTGAACTGCATAAAGTCAAAGATGAGATAATAGACGGTGAGAGTTCGAATACTTTCTAACTTCGCATATATCCTGCAGCATATTTTGCAACACTACTGGCATTGTCTGTGTATTCCCTTTTTTCCTCAGCCATTAGAAGAGAACTTACAAGGATGGGCGCTACATAGTGTTTAGAAGCATGATGATACCACCAGAAGGCTCTTGAGAAAGTACGGAAGGGATCCTTTGGCGATTTGGAGGGAGGAATGGTCTTGCAACATAGCTGCAACGGCATGGAGAAAAGTTGGTGTTGCAGGAATGTTGCATCAACAAGGAGCATTAAAGAAAGGAGCAAGTGAAAAGGAGAAATGGAAGGAGTGAGTGCGAGAGCTTGTGTGCATGTGCGAGTGGATGGATGGATGGATGGATGGATGGATGGATGGATGGACGGACCTTCACACTGAATTTTCTATTTCCTCCTGTATAAACATTAAAAGACTAAGCCCACTGTGCAGTTTGCTGCTCCCAGTCGTTCAAGTCTTAAAAGAGAAATTTGACTAGGTGGACCTTGATGAAGATATTTGTGTTTTATACTGTTTTATTGTTCCATTACTGCTATTGTAAAAGTAACTTTATTATCAGTGGTATCAGCCAGAGAAATAGAAACACAAAATGAAAATGTTCACTTTTTGTGTCAGCGTTTTCTATACTCCCTTCATATCTTTTGGTTTTCGATAAGCACATTCAGCACACTTTTGCGCTGGTCTGCCACCATCCTGCGTTAGTCTTCATCCCATTTTTCCTGCCGATACAGATGTTCACTGGATTATTATTATTTTCCTTTTTAGCTCGAATTCGAACCGGTAGTGTGAAGTTATTGATGATGGTCTTATGAGAGATGTATCTGTAGCTCTAGCCCTGTGAAACGGCGGTTTGTGGACTTTCCTCATTTGGTTTGGACGAGAATTGGTTCATAATATCGGGTCCTAAATTATTAAAAACGATTAGCCTAGCCTATTAGGTTAATCCTCTTAAAAGTTAACATTAAAATGACCTTTGAATAAAACACTGAATCTACAACTTGTGAATTTGTCGTCTTTTATATGCACAACACACGGTAATCAGGATACATGCTTGCCTTATATAATATGCCTTTGAAAATTGAAAGCATGAAAATACGTTCAGAAATGTAAATTATTACATATAACGCCCCCCCCCCCCCCCAAACACTGTATAAAGAACTTCAGGATTATTTGTCATGAATCATCTGATTTCTTTAATAATAATAATAATAATTGTTGTTATTAATATTATAAATCATAAAATAAACAAATTCTATTTCACTGAACCGGTCATGAAATGATCTGATCCAGGGCACACCCATCTCAGGTCACACACAAATATACACTACGGTTAATTTGGTAACACCAATATTATACCTGATCTGCATGTCGTTCGATTGTGGGAATAAAACCAACCAAGCACAAGAGAAGAGAACAGAACATAATAATCCTCAAACTCGAGGCAGGAATCCATGGTGCCGCCCCAACCAACTGTTTTAAATTTGAATAACATTTAAAACAGCCTGTAGTGTATTATCAAAAACAAATAACAGTATTATCAAGTAGAGCAAGTACGCTTCTGTAAGTAGAGCTGCTAAAGTCCTAAGTGGCTGGAGACGTTATAAGCGTCAAAGTAGAATCTGTCATCTGCATGGACACAAGCTCCAACCCACCAACCCTTTATTTACATATCATGTGCATTATGCACACCCAAATGTACCCTCATATACATCTAATTTACACGAAACACATCCTAATTTATAGAACTATTGTAGTAGTGGCCCATGTCACTTAAGATGGAGTTAGAAGTGCTTTTGTATGGGGTTGCTGCAAATGAAATGCCTCAGAAGCCGTTTTTAAATGTGCTTTGTAGAAAGGGCCATTGAACCCTGTTTGCAGATAGTCTTTTTTTTTTACTGAATAGGACAAATGGAAGCTTTATTTATAATTAAGCTTTAAGTGAGCCATGTTTCCATGTTTAAAAGATGCTGAAAGATTTCAGGAAACTAAAAATCAAGAACTAAAAAATTCAAACTATCAAAATGGATCAAGACATTTGTTAATTTAAAATAATGCCTTAAACGTCAATATACCCATAATAGTGTTCAGTAAGTAAATACACCTTGTACTTAATTAATGGACTAATGAGCTGTTGTCAGGGCATTATGATTTACATTTACAATTATATGTTGGCATTAACCGAACCCATTAACCGCAAGAGGGGACATAGAGAAGGTGGTGAGTGTAAGTGCCGAACATAAGCAGACGAAGAATTCGAGACACAGGGCAAGACAAGACAAGACAAGCCCAGGACAGGAAGCTTTTAACATTATCATTTTGTATTTTAAAGAAGGCTGGACTGGAAAACCGACTTTAGGGGCCGAGAGGATGGGGGGAGAACGAGACCTACAGTTACCGGTAATGCAAGTTACTGGATTCCAACCACCGTTAAACAACAAGAAAGAGAGTGCTGTTGTGTTGAATATCAGCAGGGCTGTGATATGCTGCTAGGCCTGGGGTTTATGGGTTGAATCCTCAAAACCTCAGGGGTTTAAGGGTTAAATCCAAAATGAAGGTAAATTGAAAGCTAGTGCACTAGGATGTACAATTCCTTGTTCCACACACCAAGAAGTGCCCTTGATTAGGGGTTAGAAAGAGAGAGATTTGGGATCCCGCCTTGTGTTAGATGCTAGTTAGCTTTGTAGCTCTTGTTAGAGATAAATAAACAAAACAACACAGACAGCTTAGAAGTGATTCAGAATGACTTGGAAGCAGCAAGGTGTTATTTAAGATGACCTAACACAGCGGTCCCAGACCTTTGTCCTGGAGGATGCCATGACCTGCACATTTAAGTGCTTTGCTTGCTCTGCAACACACACTTATATAGAGTAAAGGCTGTTAATTGGCGAGTTAAATTGTGTGCGCTGGAAGCTGAAAAAAAAACTAAAATGTGTAGAGGAGAGGGTGCTCCATAACTCTTATATTATCAGATTTATTTTCTTCCTGAATGTGGGTTTTGGAAGGCAGTTGTTTTCATCCATGCTGACAACCAACATTTCGTGTAATTAACAACTTTAACGGAATGCATCTCGTCCTATCGGGTCACTGAGTTTCAACAAACTACATTTACATTACAGCATTTGGCAGCCACCCTTGTCCAGAGCGACTTACATCTTGTCTCTTCAATACATCTGAGGAGTTACTAAAAACCCCAACAGTGACGGTGGGATGTGAACCTGGGACTTTCTGATCCCTAGTCCAGTGTCTTAACCACTCAGCTACCCCTGCTCCTCTAACTGTTTATATATAATAAAATGTTACATTATGAATTTTATATTATAATAAAATTTTACATTACCCAGCTTTTTTTTTTTTAGAATCCCACATACATTAAGAAAAATACATTTTTGCTTCAACTACTTAATAAATGCTCGTTTTAATTTAGCAATCGTATTGTAAAGTTTCCACGTCGATTTACACAGTCACGTACAGTTCATGACTCATCAGCTTATTATTTAAATTAGTGATTAATCACAGATAACAACACCTTTTCATTGACAGCCTGGTCTATTATATACAGCATGTCTCAAGGACTGTTTGTACTCTTTCTAATGAAAAAGACATTTTAGTGGTTCATTAGCACAAACACATTTCATGTCAGCATCTACTGCTTCTATCCAACACTTGACTTTCCATCCAGTTCGTGTGTACGCTAAACCTGTTTTCCTGCTGGAGGTGGAAGTGAAAAAAGTTTTAAACACACGTTTCGGTTCAGCAGGCCCGTCCAGCTTTTCTTCTTTTCTGTTTAAAAAGCGGCTCAGGAGGAATAATGCACCCACAGTACAACTTATTCCTGTTTGGCCAGTTTGTATTCTCTTTTGATTCTTGCATAGGGACCGATGCTGTCATTGAACACAAAGTCCCAGAGCACTCGTATCCAAGAGGTGTGCTGCGGCAGTGAATCATAATACTCCGCTGCTATTTTCTTCACCTGGTAATGAAAAGAGAAAAGATTTTAGTAGTAGAAGGAGAATATGAATGTCAAATCGTTCACACCATGCATTTCTACACACAGTGTTTTTTTTTTTTTGTACACCTGTTCAGCTACATGTTAACACAAATATTTAATCAGCCAATCACATAGCAGTAACTCCATGCATTCGGGTATGTACATATGATCTGGTAAGCATCAGAATGATTGGATAAATGTGGCCAGCACTGATGAGTCGCGATTTCTGCTGCAACATTCGGATGGTAGGTTAACGACATGAAAGAGCAGATCCATCCTGTCTTGTATTACCAGTTTAGCCTGCTGATGGTGTGTAATAGTGTCGGGGATTTCTTTGGCACACCTTGGGCCCCTTAGTACCAATTGAGCATTGTTTAAATGTTGCGCGCACACACACACACACACACACACACACACACACACACACACACACACACACACACACACACACACACACACACACACACACACAGAGAGAGGAGTGTCAACCAGGCACTCAGTGTCGGTAACAGCGCATACTGTATGAAAGGAAACTCACCTCAGGTAGCTTACTACCAGGGATGCTGGGGAAGTCATGATGCTCCATATGATATCCCACATTGAAAGTGATCAAGTTCAGGGGCCCATAGTATGAGTAGGTCTCATGACCCTTGAGGAACATGTAATGTTCAGCAATGAAGTGTCCAGAGATAGGATGCAGGCCCATGCACAATATGGACCCTGAGATAAGGTACACGATTGGTTTGAGTCCCCAGATATAGTAAATAATAATGTCTATTGCAAACTGTATGGATGCATTCATCATCTCCATTCTGGTCACAGGTTTTGGGTTCACCACCAGAGGCCGCAGGGCATAGAATAAGGGCTGGAGGAAGAGCCAGAGCACCTTCCTTGCAGGTGTGCAGAAGAACCAGCCCTCAAGGTCCGTAGGGATGTCCACGTCCAGGCCATCTCCTCCAAGGTAGCGGTGGTGGTCGATGTGGTATTTCTTGAAGGAGACCGAGTAAGGAAGGCCGATGGGCAGATTGGCAAACATGGCGAACCATCTGTTCCAGCGCACCTGCTTGTTGCCGAATGCGATGTTATGTGAGATGTCATGGATGGCCAGGGTCAAGGAGTGGTTTATACAGCCACCAAAGGCATATGCCCAAAAAAACACCCACTTCCAAGACAAGTCATGAATCAGGTAACATGCCACTAATTGAGTGAATACCATTCCAGACACAACCCACTTCAACTGGGGGTCAGGACCCATCAAAGTCTTGATCTGTGGATACTTTGCTAGAAAAAAAGAGAACAGAAAGTCAATATCATTTACTTGAATCTTAATTTGATCCTGCTTTCCAGGTGCGGGTAACCTGGAAACTACATGGAAATGCTACAAGGTACACTGGAAGTCATGCAGTGATTAATGAATTCCCTGTGGGACAGGAAGGCCTCCTGGTGTTGTGCATTTATTTTAATTAGCACACTTGTTGCTCCTGTGCGTTTCTAAATAAACACACTTGTACCTATTAAAAAAAAAGATGCACAGGAGCATTATTTGCGCAAATTGTGCTGTTGTGCCTTTTTGTTATTTATATATACATTTTTATTAGCAAACATACTGCTCCCGTGAATCCTTGTCAAGCGGCACTAGTTGTAGGCATGTTATGAACGCACTCGATTATTCTGGTCTAAGACCTAAAACACACAATTCTGCGTCTAGAAAACCAGGTCGTACACGTATCCTAACACCACTTGCAGTAACACTCACCATTTGCATGCTGTCTGTATGCAAACGTAAGATTTCAGTTTACTTTCTGTACCATGGATGTGCTTACAGTTCAACTGAGCACTCTCAATTTTCATTTCGCATTTCCACGCAGAAAACCCTGGATAACCATCTTTTTTTATAAAAATATTTCCAATAATACTAATGTAACTAGCAACAGCTTAAAAACAAACAAACAACAAAAAGCAGTACAGTCTGGGCCAGAGTTATCCCATTTGAATACATTTCAAATCCCTTAGCGAGCTTTATGTCACTGTTAGCCAAACGATCATTATTTGAATGAACTACTTTGTTAAGAGTGTAATGGTTATATCATACGTTTCCTTCGAGAACGAAAGTGTTTTGTTATCTAAACACTGGATATCTGGGAGCTTTTGTTTTTATCAGGAGAAAAACGCTGATACATTAACATTTAGTTTTGGCAATAGTTCACTGACCACAACTTGATCCAGTTTAGGCGAAGCAGCACACTAGTTGGTCTCATTTAATGAATCTAAATCATTAAGGTATAATTATGCTACTTGTTAGCAGATAGGATTGATAAGATGTCAAGGCATGTCATTTTTACTGCCCTGTCCTATAAATACTTTGATGGTTACCTCACACTGACATGTGTTAAATATAGGTTTGCTTTTACAACACTGCAAAATCTAACATAGTAACTCCTATTTATCAATTTAGGGGACATGGACTGCACAGAAAACTGTCTAACCTTTATACACTGATTGTTCACACTATAACGTTCCTCACTTTATAGACAATACAGAGAATAGTAAAATAAACAAATAAACAAACTAACAAAAAAAAATTATTTATTTATTTAAGTTCTGAATATCGTTATTATATATAATTAAATCGGTGCCATGAATTGCATCCTGATGCGCTTTTACTGAGCATGTGAAAAATTAACAGGGCTATGTTTTAGTCACATGATAAGTCAGCACTTCATCATAATTCCTGAATGACTAAAGTACCTCATGAGTACTCATCTGATCAGTAAAAAAAAAGACCTTTCATATTGCTTGATGATAAAACTGCATGACTTTAAATGATAATTTGGTGGGAAATCATTTCTCCCAACATGGCCCTTCAGCATTGTGCAGACTCTTAGTGACCTTCAGGCACCATGAATCAGCTGCATAAGCACTAGAGTCTACAGCTAGGGTGTAAAAAGCATTGTGGTGGAAACATTTCTCCCACACCTTCCACACCCTGATTACCACTGAAAAACATTAGCCATTTTGACTCCTTGGATCTCGTTCAGTGTGCAAAGGGATGATAAAATACAGAGGTATAAATATTTGAACAGCCTCAGGTGTCGGGTCACAACGGAGGTTTAATAAAGCCCACAAAACGGAACCCACTGTGAGTGTAAACAAAAAAAAATATGTTTCAGCTTACACAAAAGACATTCAATCCTGCAGAACACTTACAATTCACATTATATATGTTTATCATCACAAATATCAGACAGAGCAGAGTTTATCTAGACATATTACACATGTGATAAACTGGCAAGTCATTATATACAGTACATATTTATATATCCACAGACTGATAACTAATAAAGTCGCAACTCGGTATCGTGGCATTTTAAAAATCTCGAAAGGTTGACCTTCAAAACATACACACACCTTGTTTGTGTTAATGTGTTTGTGTCGACCACCACAGTATTTGAATGTATTCTGTTTCCAAGCAAAGCCTAACAACCACCAGACACACCTGGGCAACTTGGTGATTGTTCCACTTGTCAAAGTGTAATTTGTCTGGAGTCGGTTTACAGAAAATAAATCAGCCCGGTCATACACACTGCATCTCTGTGTTTTACAGCGGCTGGGTAAAGAGAGGATCAGACTAGAGGGCAAGTGAACTGGAAATAAAAGACGGGGGAAAAAGCCAGAATAGTGAATGTTACTGTTTAACCGTTTATGATATTTATCTAAGAGGAAGAGAATGACTGAGTGAGCAAATGTAGGTCTTGTGCTTTGCAAATCCAGGACTACAGTACAGTACCTTACTACACTACAAAGGCAATCCAATCTCAGATGCTTGGCTTTTTTTTTTTTTTTTTTTGCTTTAGGAGATTTAGTGGCCCATCAATAACTTTGGCTTTTAACATCCTCAGAATAGAAGAACGTGGGACCGGGTAAGAATAATTAGGAATTGTGTAATAAACAAAATGTGACACCTTAATCAAGCACAAAAACAAGGTGCAGTCGTTTCTGAAACTAAATCCAACACTCGTTCTTACACACTGATCCACACCTTCGGCTTCAAGGAAGTTCGTCGACTGAGTATGTAGTGTAGACAACAGTGTTTGTTTTCTGTGTAGTTCCCTAAACAAAGAATTCAGGAGCCATGCAGTAAACTTTGAGCCCCTGAGTGAGCGGAACTAACTGTGTGTGTGTGTGTGTGTGTGTTTTGCGGTTGCGGCGCATTGATAAAAAGCAAATGACCTGACGGTCCACACGATCTGATATTAAACCACACAGAACACCTGCTCTAGCCTTTAAATCACATTTATTTTTTTAGAACAAGGAATAGAAATGTCAGAAACAGTAATATTTCCTTTTTTTTTTTCTTTTTAAGTGGACCTACCTAAAATTTCCTTTCTCCTCCATGTGTGTGGCTGCTCGTCGTAAACCCATTCAAAGTCCCCACGTTCACCTGCTTTGCCCATCTTCCTCCTCCCGTAGTGGCGCACTGAGCTCAGGTGGTTCCTGTCAGAGTGCGCTCGTTAGGGACACGCCCTCACTGATAAGGCGGCGGGAAAGGTGTGTCAAAGTGGCTTCACGAGCTAAATATTAATTGCTTTGCTACACACACGCGCGCGCGCGCACGCACACAAAGCTGATGGAGGTTGCTCAGGAATAAGTAAAAGCCACCCTGGACCGCCTTTCTTTTATTTCGTCATGAACAAGCCTACAGCGTCACCCCAAAGGTCGCGTTTACTTTATTTTCTGTACTTTCAGACCGACTGCATTTCTGATTAGAACCACTCGGTGGCGCCATATTACATTCGGGTGAAGTCAAGTGAAAGGCGCCAGAAATTTTACAGGAAAAAATATATAGAGTCAGCCAAGAAAATGTATAAATAGTGTAAATATTTTAATAATACATGTGTATATTTATCTATCTATATATACATTTGTTATTAAAAATATGAATTTTAATAATTAAAAATTTTAATAATTAATGTATTTTTCACTGTGTATATATATATATATATATATATATATATATATATATATATTTTTTTTTTTTTTTTTTTTTTTTGTCTATCAGTTGCATCATATATTTTTGTTGAAACTTATTTTCTTGACATGCTGGTCTATTTCCATTTTGGTTAATGATTTTCTATATTACCCAGCAGGTTTTCGTCCACATCCCACCTAAAGACACTGAGGCAAAATTGCTTTTGTCCATAAGTTCGCAGAACTATACAGTACAGACAAAAAGTTTAGACACACCTTCTCATTCAAAGAGTTTTATTTATTGTGTTCTTTATTGTGTTCTTTAGCCCAAACAAGTCTCTTCTGCTTGTTGCCTGTCCTTAGCAGTGGTTTCCTAGCAGATATTCTACCATGAAGGCCTGATTCACACAGTCTCCTCTTAACAGTTGTTCTAGAGACGTGTCTGCTGCTAGAACTCTGTGTGGCATTGACCTGCTCTCTGATCTGAGCTGCTGTTAACCTGCGATTTCTGAGGCTGGTGACTCGGATGAACTTATCCTCCGCAGCAGAGGTGACTCTTGGTCTTCCTTTCCTGGGGCGGTCCGCATGTCAGCCAGTTTCTTTGTAGCGCTTGATGGTTTTTGTGACTGCACT